>JAODAL010028491.1:0-53230 GCA_025379985.1 Phyllomedusa bahiana
AAATATTTTAGCAGAGTTCGTAATTCAGTTTAAATTGGTTTTAAAACTGGCGTGGGGGTTCCCTTCTTTGCATGTTCCCCAAATTCTTTCCCGGGTTAAAATATGGGGATTTGAAGGAAAAAAGGTGTTTGGCAATTACACCCCCCCACAATAATAAACCCCCCGACCCAATGGTTTCCCTGTGATTGTAAAAAATTTTATCCAAACCCCACCCCCGTACCTAGCAAAAATTTTCAAAAAAAAAAGTTTCCATCCAGAGTGGAAATTTGTTTTTTTGATCGGAATATGGGAAAAAACCCTTGTTCTAGCCACTGGGGTTTAATTGTTTAAATGTGAAAAGTGCGCCCAAATGTTGAACCCGTATAAATCTGTTGTGGGGTTATCCCTTGAATAGTAGAAATTTAGGTGGAACTTGGGCATTCAATTTGTAGTGTCTATTTAAAAAATGCGCCTATTTTTAAGGGCCAAGAAAAAAACGTCTAGGTCAAAAACCTTTTTGTTCCCCGTAGCAAACCAAAAAAACACCCCTTTATTTCGACAGTGTCTTGAAAAATTAGGGGGAGCTCTGATGGTTGTTAGGGGCAAAAAGTAAATTTTTTACACCTACAATTTTTCAACAGGGGCCAAATTTTGCTGTTGTACAGTTAGGTAGGGCTACAACAGTTTTTCCCACAAAATACCCCAAAAAACCCTCTCTTTAACATGTCGAAAATGGGTCAAAAAAGGGTAGAACCATATGTTCGTTAATGGAACAGTTTTAGGTGATCCCAAATGGGGAAATTTTTCAATATGACTATTTTTTAGACAGGAAAATTTAGATAGAAGTTTTATAATGCCCACATTTATCATGTGTTCAAAATTTTTTTTGAGGTTAAACTGTCTAGTCTAAGTTTGTACCTCTATAAGTTGGCTTCTTTTAGCCAAAATTTGGTTTGCGTTTGGTGCATTTTTGTCTTTTTACCCAAGCCCGTTTGCAAAAACCCACGGGCCATTTTACAAAGACACCCCTTTGTCGGAGAGGGCAAAAGCCCCTGAAACGTCAAAAAATAGTAAATGTGGAAAAAGCGGGTTTTTGGTGCAAATTGAGCAAAAAATCGGGCGCAACTGTTGTAATTGCTGTTTACAAAAAGTGACTGTATGAAAACTGTCTAGGTCTAAACCCTCTTTGTTCCCCATAGAAAATAAAGGGGGGCATCTTTTGGTTGTTATGGTAACAAAGAGAGTTTTAGACCAAACATTATTCTTACATGTGGCTTTAATCTTCTGGGTGTTCTTTGTTCCCATTGTTTAGTGAAACTGGCTAGTAAATTTCCTGTCATATTTCCCCAATGACAATATTTGTTTTTGGTTGTTTTTATGTTAAACCACGAGACCCTGTAGAAAAGTGTTTAATATATCTCTGGGCTCTAGATACTCCAATTTAAAGGAGATTGCTTGTGGCTTAATTGTATACTTATGAGATTTTCATGCAGTCCATGGAAAAGCTTACTTATTGTTTTGCATTTAGTGTAACTAATAATGTGACCTCTTATGACTGCTTTTGCCAGGAACCAGATCAAGGATATTTTACCCAAATGTTTTCATTATCTTTTAAAGGGAAATTTTGGGCCCAAAGAATTGTATAAAAATTTCTGAAATCATTTGAGTCATACATGTAAGAAAGAAATTTCCATACTTTGGTTTGGGGAGGGAGGCTATTTCCTAGTATAAGGATGAGTAGGTCAGAGTTTGGGAAAATGAGTCATGTACAGCAGAGTAAAACCCTTACCTTTGATCGTGGATTTGTCCCCCCCAAATATCAAAAATTGTCAAATTTTTCTTAAGGGTCTCCCATCAGAGGACAAAAAACCCCCAGGTATTTGTCCCGTTTTGCGGCCGTCCCCACCCGGGGGGGGGGGCTTTTTCTGGATGAGCGGAAAAAGCCGTCCCCCTTCCCTTCCCCAAACAAGATTCCGTCCCCAAAACCCGGGCGGGAAAATTGGCTTGTAGAATGTTTTGCGGCCAGCCGGGGGGGGAAAAAATGCCCGGGGGAAAAAACCCCTGAGTGGGGACTGCTGAGGGTTTTAAGAGCCCCCTGTGCTATTTTCGGCCCGGGTTTTTTAGGCGGTCTGCAAAAACCCCAAACGCCAAAAAAACCGGCCGAAAACCCCGGCCCCTGGGAATCCCCAGGGTATTTGTGGAAAATAAAGGGGGTTTCTAGGCTGATGTCTTGATTTTTTTAAAATAGATGTTCAATGTTAAATCCCAACAATAACAAATTAAGTTTTCTTTTAAACAAGAAATTAGTAATTATTGAGTAAAATTCTGTGTTAGGAGAATTCGGGGCTTATATGTTAGGAAGAGAATATGACTTCTTAGTCATTTGTATTTGAGCGTATCCATTCCAGTCAGCATATTGCGTTTTAATGGACTATATCAGGCCTTTCCGGAAGTATATAGCAACTTCTCGTGATTTAGGTAGTTGATCTAAGCACTTCGCTCTCAATGGAACATAGTTATTTGATTTCCATTGCACTTTTTGCAGCTAAATGACATCTTTTTTCAGTTTTTAAGGCCCAATATATTCCATTTAACAAATTTCAAAAGGAGGGGGGAGAGTAATACTCTTCGAATGGCTGATCCAATCTACTCATCCCATATCGCTGAAAAAGAGTACATCAGACAAAATAAACATGTGTTAATTAGTGTTGAGCGATTACGTTGGCCATCGACATCGGTCGATGGTCGATAGTCGACCATCATCGACAAGATATTCGATGGTCGCTTGGTTTGATTTTGATCGATGACATTAAAGTCTGTGGGAGAGCAACAACACCTTCATTCTACACCCAAAACAGGGCTGGAGAAGCTGGAATTAACATCACAACAGTCAATTGGATTACGTGCTAATCTTATGCACATCACTTAGTATAAAAGCCACATGAAAAAAAAATCACACACATTCACTAATCCCTGTCTTGTACCCACGCATGACCCTTAAACCATACATCACCCTCCAAATTAAAAAGTGCCAGAAGGCAGTATGATTTTGAACATCATTTTACTTGAACTGGACAATGAGATCCCTGTCTGGAACGCAGCATGAGCCCCCAAAACCTGCATGACCCCCAGATTTAATAAGTGACCGGAAAAGGAGTCTTTTCAATCACCACATTTTAGTTTGACTGGACATAGGACTATCCTGTCCTGGGCCAGCAGCATGAGCCCCATCCTCATGACAAGATTAAAAAGTGCCGGGAATGGATCTTGCAACCCACACCATTTTAGTTTCACTGGACATTGATATAACTGTCCTGGGCCACGCATGAGCCCCAAACCTGCATGACCCCCAGATTATAAAGTGCCGGGCAAAAAGAGTCTTTCAACCACTTTTTAGTTTCACTGGAACATATACTGTCCCTGTCCTGGGTTGAGCTCTGCCCCTCGTATGGTGCGGTCCAATTGAGCTTCAATTGGAATTACTGGTGGTTTAACGCTCCTGTTCCACCAGGTGCCCTTTTTCTTGGTTATTCTTTTTTCATTTACTCAACCGTGCTGAAGGAAATTGTCTCTGACTTTGTTCATCTGTCCGTGCTCATACTCCATGTACTCTGAAAACCTACATCTGGTCAAGTTTTCCTTTACCTCACCTTGTACAATTAAGAGAATTTTTTTACCTGCTTTTTGTACATGCAAGTTTTTTAGTAGTTTAATTCTAGAAAACAACATTTTTAAAATAGGTTGCGAATCCACACCATGTCTTTTGTTTCTCTTTTTTAATTGTATTAAATGGGTTGTCTCAATACAGGATTGCTAGCTATGTTTAAGATCTTGCAATAACAAGTCATTTTTGCATATGTGTCCATTAACAGTGTCCTACCTATTCCTGTTTCTGACAGCACCATCACCATTGAGCCACTCTTGACATTTGTGAAAGAACAAATGTCTGTTAGAAACAAATTTTTTTTTTTAATAGAGACTGTAGTATTGCTGCTCTTGTCACAGCAAAATGCCCCAAAAATTCAAAGCATGACCACCTTGAAGCCCACTTTGGACAATTGGTGAAGAACAAATGTCTGTTAGAAACAACATTGTTTTTATAATAGGACCTGTAGTATAGCTGCATGTCACAGCAAATATGCCCCAAAAATTCAAAGCATGGACCCTTGAGCCACTTTGACCAATTGTGAAGAAGAAATGTATGTTAGATAAACAATCATTTTTTTTATAAATAGGACCTGTAGTTTGCTGCATTTCAAAGCTGCATGACCCAAAAAATTATAAAAAAGACTTCTCAGCCACTGTTAAAAATTGTGAGGAGAAATGCCACTAGAAGCGACATTTCTGATTCCAAATGGACCATGATTATTGCTGTAATCTCACGCAACATGGACCTCAAAACATTGACAATGCGAAAATTCTAAAGATCAAAGTGAGGTAAATGAATGTTGTCCATTTGAAAAACCTTGCTGTCTTTTACAGTCTCCTCACAGCAAAACAGCAAAATGAACTGTTGGGAAAAGAGAATAAAATTTGCAGTAAGAATTGATCTTTTTAAAAAAAAGTTTACAAGAGGCCCATTTCTGTTTGAGAGAATGGAAGTAGACTCGGCATAAACTATTCGGTGACCTCGGCAATTGGGGGCCACAACATCATCAGAGATCCATGCCTGATTCACTGATGAAAGTCAAAGATCCACATTATCTGTGGAAGAGCGTGGCATGCGTTTGTCTGTAATGATCCTCCAGCTGTGCTGAAGGTATGCTAAGATTGACGCGGGGAGGGGCGCGGATGGCTGCTGGGCAGACAAAAACTCTTCTATGGCGTGGCGAGCGTGCTCGGGCCACTTCGTATTTTTGGATACCGAAGTCTATTGGGTCGGAACACATACCCCCCCCCAAAAACGTCGGAGTTGAGACGCTGATTGTCGTGCACAATGATCTTAAGTGGTCTCTGTGTGTTGATGTGTGCCATGCATTGAATGCGTTGGTGAGGTCGGTAAACAAAGATTGCCAGAGGTCACCCATTAGGCTTCTGCCCTTGCCTGCCGCTGCTGCTGCCGCTACGGCTACTTGGCACTCTACTGCTGTCACGTCGCTGTATGTTGTTCCACCGTGACATTTGGGAAGTGAAGCAGACGCAACAGATGTCTTCAGTTGATCAATCAGCAAGGTCTCCATTTCCTGCATTCTAATCTCTATTGGGTGGGTGAAGGAATGTGCTGAGTTTTGTTTGTACCGAGGATCCAGGAGGGGTGGGGCCACCCAGTAATGTTGTTCATTTGATGGGCCTTAATGCGAGGTTCATGGTTGAGGAAAATGGAGCATCCATGCAACTCATGTGAGAGATGGAGCCTTGATTTCTATAGCCTCTGGGCGAGGGGCGTCTAGCAAACTGATCTTCCTCATCTTCCGCCTCCGCCTCATATTCGCGCCAAACCTCGTTCCAGGGCACGGGGACGTCGGTAATGTCGGTGTCTAGGGAATAACTCCTCCTCCTCTCGCTGCCTCCGGCACAGCTTCCAACACAGCCCATGACTTGCCTCGATGATGATGCACCCTGAGAGATATGCGCACCTTGCACTAGCTCTGGAACCACGAACCACTGGCCCTACTGATGACCAGATTAATGTGAAAACTGTAGGTCTTGTGGATTTGACCGGAGAGACATGGCTTGTGTCCGCATCTGTGTCCGTCTCTTCTCCGTCGTGGGCGGGAACCTGTTGTTTTAGGTAGTTCCAACGATCGTTCCAGAACTAAGATCACCACACATGCTCATGCTGACAAGGGCATTGTCGCACTGACCTTTTTGTTGGATCTTCAAAAATGGCAAGGTTGGTGCAGAGCTCTGTTCACCGGCCTCCACTCTCGGTGCACAACACCCCGAGGTCCGCACCGCTGCTTGTCAGGCCATGTGTCACATCGTCAAGCGTAAAGGCATTGAGCTGCTGCCACAATCGCTGGAGCATGTGGAGGGTGGAATTACCAGCATGTAGCCCATGTCAACAATGAGACGGTTGACGGGGAGGGCGAGCTGGACGCTGACAACGCAGCCAGGCGGGACGAAGCAGGGTGCGAACGGCGGAAGTGCGAACTTAGACTTCGAGCTTCCTTCAGCAGGCAGTCCAGACCCGGGTAGCCTCTTTAGAATTTCTGGAGACAAGGTTATGACATGTGCCAGGCAAGGAGCATGTGCTCCAGCCTACCGATCTTAAGGGCGGCCAGCAGATTTTTGCCCGTTAACGACACACCACCTTGCCTGGACAGGTTCTTGGACCCAGCCAGCGCTCGGTCTCGTTGCGGAGAGCCGTCCCACAGCTCTTGAACTGTGTGGTGGACGGTCTCCAAAGACAGATTACATTTCAACCACGGCCTGGTTTTCTCTGGGCACGTGAGCCACCAGAGGACTTGGGGGAAAGAAAATCCCCTACACCATCCTGCGGTTTTTGAAGAGCGTGCGCGAGCCTGAGAGCCACGTTCACCCACCAGAGAATTCCACCCTCGCTCACCTAGTGAGGCTGTCACAGAGATATAGCGCCTTGCCGTGCATACTAGTCATGTGTCGGTGGTCAGATGGACTTTTCCGCCACAGATGCAGAACAACACGATTGAAATTTTAGATGACACCGTGGCTGGCCAGGGCAGGGACGGCTTTTCCGGCCTAAGAAATGCCTGCTCGGCATCTGGTTTTTGGGGGCAGGCAAGGCCATGACGTGGCGGACCATCTGTGTCCACAGACAGAAAGGCAAAACATTTCCAAGGCAAAAAAAGCCCATAATTGGAATGCTTGACATTCAGGCTTTTGATTTGAAATGATTTGGGTTAAAGTGTTTTTCTTCTGCTCCCAACATGGAGACAGATGGCTGGCTGTACTAGACTGGCCGCTGGTAGGCGTGAAGGTCATCAAACTGGAGGAAGGAGAAGGGGTAGGATGGGTCTCTGGTGGTGCTGGTGGTAATCGGGCGACGGTGTGGAGGCTGAAAAAAAAGCGGGAGGGCTGATCCCTGATTCATGTCTCTGAGAGACATGGGCAAGCTGAGGAACGCTTGGTGGTGGCGGGAGGAGGAGGAGGCGGAGAGACAGAGGGTGTGACAGTGGTGGAGGCACGGCGTCGGTCTGGCGTTTTTTGGCCAGGTGTTGCTCTCCATTTCAACTCATGCATTCGCTGCAAGTGACTAGACATGTTGTGGTGTTACACACCACCTAAAGTCTTGCCTCTCTACTTATGCGTTTACGCAAAGGCGGCATATGACATTGCTGGGTGCATCAGAGGCTTGCTCAAAGAGGACCAGGCTTGAGAGGTCCTGGGGACCTTTTTGATGGCAATAAGCGAGGAGAGGGGTTTGCGCTGACCGTGGCTGGCGGAATCATATCTAGCGGACTTCTGCACCGCCCTCTCCCTTTTTGAGGGCAGATCCCGTATGACAACTTCCCATCGTCTCCCTCCTCGTCCAGTGATGAAGCGCTCGCAAGAAATTCTGCTGAAAAGACCACGTTGGATCCGCATTGTCGTCATCCCAAAAATTCTTCATCAACAAGGTGGACTTCGTCGTCCTGCATTATGCATCCAGGAGCTGAGGGCTACAAGCAAGAGGGACTGCAAGGCGCTGCCGACCACCGGGATTTTTGCCGAGTGACCGGCTTCCTTCTCCTCTCTGATGGCATCAGTAACTGGGGTCAAGAGCAGGAGAAAATCGCCTCTTTGGCCTCTTGCTCTATTTAACATGCCTTCTGACCCCAACACCGCATTTTGTCATCAAGAGGTCTTCAGAAAATGGTTTATCACAGTGGTGGTTCACGAGTTGAACTTGGGGCTGCTTCATGTTGGACGGATGCTGGGATGCAGGTTGCATTAACCACTGAAGGACAGATTGGCGACGCTGTTCGTTACTGAGATTCCACAGGGCCCTGAACCCAGCGATGACAGGGACCCTGTCGGTCCTGCAACTGTCGATACGCTAGCTTGCGTGTTGTCGCCAGCCACTGAAGGAGCACCTTCTCTCTGTACCATCTACCTCCATGTCATTACCCCCTGTTTGCTCGCTTACCACAGGATTTGCTCCTTGTTCAGAAATTAAATATTTGAGAGTATGGAAGCGTTTTGGGAAATAGTATCTTATTAAACGACGGCAAATCAACAGCTATTCTTCAAATCCTAAATCAACAAATTGCGGATTCCAAATTTAACTGCAAAAGTAGTTCTTATCAACAAAAACTGGCCTGCGCCAAAGTGATAAAACACGTATCTGATAATGTATTAGGATTATAAAAGGTATTTTTGGCACCTATCAATTTACTGTGGTGACTACAAAAATTGCTGTATTAAAATTTACGGCAAAGTAGATCTATCAACAAAGGCTGGCCTGCGCCATAAGTGAAAAAAACACGTATCTGGAACATGTATTCGGTAATAAAAGGTTTTTTGGCACATATCAATGTCACTGTGGTGACTACAAATTTGCTATATCAAATTTAAACTGCAAAGTAGATATACTCAACCAAGCTGGCCCTGCGCCAAGTGAAAATAACACGTATCTGTAATTATATTCGGATAATAAAAGGTATTTTTTGTCACTATCATTCACCTGTCGGTACTACACAATTGCTGGATTCAAATTTAAACTAGCAAGGTGCTCTATCAAACAATCTGGCTGGGCAAAAGTACAAAAAAAAACACGTTATCTGTAATGTATTCGGATAATAAATGTATTTTTTGGCACCTATCAAGTCACCTGTGGCGACTACATAAATTGCAGTATTCAAATTTAATGCAAATAGATCTATCAACAAAGCTGGGCCTGCGCCAAAGTGAAAAAAACAGTATCTGAATGTATTCGGATAATACAAGGTATTTTTTGGCACCTTTCATTCACCTGTGGTGACTACAAAATTGCTGTAATTTACATTTAAGTGCAAGGTGCCTTCAGATGACAAAGCTGTAGTGCGCCACAGTCAAAACAAACCACGTATCTGTAATGTATTCGATATAAAAGGTATTTTTTGGCACTATAATTCACATTGTCGGTGACTTCAAAATTGAAGTATCACATTTAACGTGCAAGTGCCTAAATGATCAAAGCTGTAGTGCGCAAAGTCAAAAAAACAGTATCTGAAATTTATTAGGATAATGCAGGTAATTTTTGGCACTTTCAATTCACCTGTGGTGACTACAAAAATTGCAGTATTCACATTTAAGACATGCAAGGTTGCATCAATGAACAAAGCTGTAGTGGGCAAAAGTCAAAAAACACGTATCTGTAATGTATTCGGATAATAAAAGGTTTATTTTTTTGGCACCTATCAATTCAACTGTGGTAAACTACTCAATTCACTGGATTAAAATTTAATGCAAGTGGCTCTATCAACAAATCTGGGACCTGGCGCAAAAGTGCAAAAAACACGTTTGTAATGTATTCGGATAATTAATAGGCATTTTGGCACCTTTCAATTCACACTGTGGTGACTACAATATTGCAGTATTCAAAATTTAAGTGCAAGGTGGCCTCAATGACAAAGATGTAGTTGCGCCAAGTAAAAACACGTATCTGTAATGTCATTCGGATAATAAAAAGGTATTTTTGGACACCTTCAATTTCACTCTGTGGAACCTACACAATTGGCTGTATTCAAATTTAACTGCAAGTTAGATCTATAACAAAGCTGGCCTGCGCAAGTGGAAAAAACAGGTATATGATGTATTCGGATAATATACAAGTTATTTTTGGCACCTTTCTATTCACCTGTGTTGACTAAAAATTTGCTGTATTTACATTTAAGGCAAGGATGCATCAATGAACAAAAGCTGTAGTGAGTCAAAGTCAAAAAACACGTATATGTAATTATTCGGATAATAAAAGGTATTTTTTGGCACTATCAATTCACTGTGGGTGACTACAAAATTTGACAGTATTCACATTTTAAGTGCAAGGTGACTCAATGAACAAAGCTGAGTGCGCCAAAGTCAAAAAAACACGTATCTGAAATTTATTTCGGTTATACAAGTAATTTTGCACTATCCAAACCTGTGCTGACTACACAAGTTGCTGGATTTCTAATTTTAAACTGCAAGGTGGATATATCAACAAAGGTGGAATGGGCAAATGAAAAAAATGAACACTATCTGAAATGTATATGATATTAAAAGTGGAGTTTTGCACCTAACAAGAGACCTTGCAGTTACTAGAAAAGATGTGTATCCTAATATAAGTTCAGGCTGCCCAATATCCAGGGAAATATTTCAATAGAAAAGCTGTTAATAATAAAGTATTGCAGTGCAATGTCTACATAAGTATTGGTGAACTTTTTCCAGTATTCTTTAATAGAGCTTGTTGTGTTCACCCGCGGGGGCACCCCTCTGCTCCCCACCCGTGACTTTACAGCGGTAGATGCTCCTTTAAAAATTCTCTACCTAACTACATAAATATTCCAATCTCTAATCTAAACTAAGTAGTAAGATTCACAGCTAACAGTAGAGCTTTTTCTGTTGAAGAAATAGAATAATTTCGCTGAGCTGTTTGGACACAGGCAGAGAACACGCTCCTAATGCTCTGAGACGTTGAGAGACATGAGCTGAACAAGGAAGGAATGTTCTAGTAAAATGAGGTCATGTGATTTTTCCAGCCAAATGCACCATACAATCCCAGTCATGAGTAGATAACACATTAACCTGCTCTATTCTGTAAGCTGGGTTTGCTGGCCGCCAAAAATGACAGGAAGCGCCGAAATGTCGCGATCTTTATAGATGATGCACAGATTTTAACCTAAACAAAATTATCGCATTGATCTAAAAATTTCGATCAACATAAAAACTGTGCGGATTTCAACTTTGTCGATAATAATCGCTCAACACTAGTGTTAATCCTCGCATAGTGTTCCATCTAGCTCCTGCGGCGAAGTAGTGGGAAGGCAGTTACATAAGGTCTAACTGACCCTATGGATATTAGGTTTCACTATTATTACAAAAGGTAGAACAATTACATACATTGGGAACTCAAAATGTACCAAAACAGAATAATCTAATATGAAACAAGAAGTCATATTAAACAACAAAGAGGATGCCTCATCAACACACCCAAGGCTGGTGCTGTCCAGCTTTGACAAAAATAAAGTCGCCTTTATTTTCCGATGGGTAGAATTAGCCTTTTGTTACACAGCTGGCAGGTATCAATGTGTCACTTCTTCTAGTGAGTCAAAGAAGGTGACCAGTCCATTCTCAATGACTTTCAGTTTTGCAGGGTATAAGAGCTGAAATCTCATGTTCTGCTAGTGGAGATGTTTGCACAATGTGTGCAAGGCTTTTCTTTTCTGTGTTACTTGCATAAAAAAATCTGAATTTTACTACCCTCTGTTCACAGTTCCATGCACTGCCTATATAGGCTCTCAGAATTCTCTATTTGACTTTATAATTGTAAAACTTGTCTTGATCTGTTACGACGTTGATCTCCATATATTTCTATAGGATGTACTCTTTCTGTAATAAGTGGGTCTTGCAGAAGATCAAGTTCTAGTGCTCTTGGAAGAACTAAAGTTACATGTTTGCTTATATAGTAAACCCATCCAGTCGCGCAATGCATTCCTCCATGGTCACCATTCTGAATTCTAGATCATCAATCTTTTGAGAGTTTTCCATAATTTGGGCCAGTGCAGCATTGATAGATACCTGTATCAGGTCTATCCATCTGTTCACAGCTGGTAATATGATACAAGATACTTCTTGAGCTACGTCAGGTGCTTGTGATGATGCTGTAGCTGGGGTAGATTGTTGACTATGAATGGAGAGAGAGTTAGTGGTGTCAAATCCCCTTGATTGAGGAGATTATGGTACCATGCTATTTTAATTTAGATTGGAGCCCTTCAACTCTAAACTTTTTCAATGCTTGGTCTACTCTTGCTTTATCCGCTATCTCCCTGACTTCTCTCTTTACCTTTTATAATCTGGTTTACTCACTTTGCGCTCCATAGTAACTGCTCTAGCTAAAGTTTAAAATGATCTCCTAAAGAGATCCTAAATTACCAACTTCATTATATTTTTCTAAAGGATACTGCACCCTTTTGGTTTTCTTTCTACTGCTATGAATGCTTATTTAGTATATAATTTGCTAGTTTTGCTTCTACTCCTCTTTGTTTTGCTGTTTAAGTTCCTCAGGGATCAGTCCTATGTGTTCTCCTTGTCTCACTCTACAGAGCTGCTAGGGGACACATTAACACTGGATGGGGCTCTCGGTATCACCTCTGTGCTGAAGAAACTTAATTATACACTTCTTCCCATGATATCACCCTGTCACTCTTACAAAACATCAGTGACTAACTGTTCACTGTCTCTATAATCACGTCTTCTCTCTATCTGAGATTAAACCTTAAAAAAATGTATTAGATGTCCATGCAGTCCATGGAAAAGCCTCTTATGACTACTTTTGCCAGGAACCAGATCAAGGATATTTTATCCAAGTGTTCTTCATTATCTTTAAGGAATTGTGTCCAATGAATTTGTATATAATTTCTGAAATCATCTAAGTCATATGCCTAAGTCATTCTTGCCACTCTGCCATCTACTAACCAACCTAAACTCCATATCAGTGTGTTGTATTCTCATGCTTGACCTTGATCTGTCCTTCACTCCTTAAATTCAGTCTTTTGCCCATTTATGTCACCTGCACCTTTAAAACGTGTCCAGAATCCACCCAACTATGAGAACCAAAAAAAACTAATTGTTGCCCTTGTACATTTTTGTCTTGATAACAGTAACTTCTTACCAATTGGAATTCCATTTTCCAAACTTTTACCTCTTTAATCTATTCTGAATGCAGCAGTCAAACTCATCTTTCTTTCCAACCACTAAACGTGTGTCTCTACAGTACTCTGTGCCACTCACCGCTTTGGTTGCTTATTCATAGAATACAATTTAAAATAATCACTCTCATCCACAAAACTTCCCTATCAGAGTCCTACTTTTCCTAATGATTTAAGATAAACTTTTTCTATAATTAACCTACCAGTTTGATTGCAAGATACTACATTTGGTACACCAGTTCTCAGGAATGTGCTACACTTTACAATCAAACTAAATTACTACAATTATTAGTGTTGAGCAATTATTATCGACAAAGTTGAAATCGGCATGGTTTTTATGTTATCGGATTTTTCGATCACGCGATAATTTAGGTGACAATCTGCGCATAATCTATTAATATTGCGCCATTTTCAGCGATTCCTGTCATTTTGGCGGCCAGCAAATCAGCTTACAGAATAGAGTTGGGTGAGCTGGGTGTGCGACGTCATGACTGGGATGTGTATGGTTGCGATTGGCTGGAAAAATCACATGACCTCGTTTTACATAGAACAGCCCTTCCTGTTCTGCCTCAGTGTGTGTCTGTGTATCATAAGAGCAGAACGTGTGCTCGGTCTCTCTGAAAACAGCTCAGCAAATGTTCGATTTGTTCACACAGACATCTATGCTTTTAGCTGCGAACATTAGAACTTAGGTAGATTAGAGATTTGCAGATTTTAGTTACTTAGGCTGAGAATTTTAAAGGAGCATCTAGCGCTGTACAGCCGTGGGGAAAGGGGGGGGGAGTGCTGTGGGCGAACACAGACTAGAGTTTAGACCCTGCATTGCAATGGGTTTTTATTAACACTTTTTGGCCAGTTTTTTGGGTGAAATATAACTTGTATGTTGTGCAGCCTGCACTTAAAATTGAATACAGCAATTTTGTAGTCACCGCAGGTGGGATTTTGATAGGTGCAAAAAATACCTTTTATTATCCGTATACATTTCAGATAGGTGTTTTTTTCACTTTGGCGCAGGCCACCCTTTTTTCATAGAGCCACCTTGCACTTAATTTGAATACAGAAATTTTGTAGTCACTGCAGGTGTATTTGATAGGTGCAAAAAATACCTTTATTATCCGTATAAATTTTTAGATAGTTTTTTTTCACTTTGGCGCAGGCCAGCTTTGGGAGCTTTGTTCCCTAAAAAAAGGGCCCCCCTTTCACTTAAATTTTTAATACAGCAAAAATTTTTTGTCACCGCAGGTGTAATTTATCAGTGCAAAAAATACCCCTTTTTTTATCCGTCATATATTTTCCCGATAGGTTTTTTTTTTTTACTTTTGGGCCCCAGCCAGCCCTTTTTTCAAAGAGCCCCTTTCACTTAAAATTTTAATGCAGCAATTTTGTAAACAAACCCCATTTTTATTTGATAAAGGGGCAAAACTCCCCCTTTTTTTATTCCGTATACATTTCAGATAGGTGTTTTTTTTTTACTTTGGCGCAGGGCCCGCCCCCCCCGTTCATAGAGCCAAACCCCCAAATTAAATTTGAATCAGCAAATTTTTTTAGTCACCCCAGGTGTATTTTTATAGGTTTCCCAAACCCCCACTTTTGTTTTTCCGATACATTTCAGATAGGTATTTTTTTTACTTTGGGGGCAAAGGGCCCGCTTTGTTCCCTAGAGCCCCCCTTGCACTTAAATTTTTTAAATGCAGCAATTTTTGGGAAACACCGCAGTGTAAATTTTAAAAGGGCAAATCTCCACTTTTTAAAATTTTCCATATACATTTTTAAAAAAAAGGTTTTTTTTTTTCAATTTGGGGCACCACTTTGTTTTAAGAGCCACCTGAACTTAAATTTTGAATACAGCAATTTTTTTGTCACCGATGGGGGTTTTTGATAGGTTTCCCAAAAAACCCCCCTTTTGTTATCCGTATACAATTTTAGATAGGGGCTTTTTAACTTTAAACGCAGGGCCCCTTTTCAGCTTGTTCATAGAGCCACCTTGCACTTAAAATTTTAAAACAAACAATTTTGGGCATCACCGCAGGTGTATTGATCATTGCAAAAAATTCCTTTTTTTATTTCCCTATAAAAATCTCAATTTGGTTTTTTTTTTTCATTTTGGGAACCGGCCAGCTTTTTTTCCCTAAAACCACCCCCTTTCACTTAAATTTTTAAAAACAAACAAATTTTTAAGTCACCCGCAGGTGTATTTGATATGCAAAAAAAACCTTTTAATTTTCTGTATACCAAATTTCCCGATAGGTGTTTTTTTTTACTTTGGCCCCAAGCCCCTTTGCAGCTTTGTTTTATAGAGCCACCTTGCACTTAAATTTTTTAAAAACAGCAATTTTTTAGTCACCACAGGTTAAATTTTATTTTGGTGCAAAAAATACCTTTTTATTAAACGTATAAAAATTTTTGATTTGGTTTTTTTTTTTCCTTTTGGGACAGGGGCCCCTTTTTTTCATAAATGCCACCCTTTCACTTAAATTTTAATACCAAGGGAATTTTGAAGTCCCCCTGGGAAAGGGGTTTTTTGATATTGCAAAAAATACCTTTTTAAATTTTCTTTATACATTTCCCAAAGTTTTGTTTTTTTTCCCCTTTGGGCAACCCCGCTTTTTCAGCTTTGGTTTTATAGAGCCACCTTGCACTTAAATTTTTTTTAAAGCAATTTTTGGGAGGCCCCCCAGGTATATTTTATTTGGGGCAAAAAATTAACCTTTTATTTAAACTGTATAAATTTCAGATAGGTTTTTTTTTCACTTTTGGCCCCAGGCCAGCTTTGTTTTATTAAGCCCCCCTTTGGGACTTTAAAATTTTAATGCACAATTTTGGGAAACACCTCAGGTTTTTTTTGAAAGGGGCAAAACTCCCCCTTTTTATTACCGCATACATTTTAGAAAGGGGTTTTTTTTACTTTGGGGGGAGGGCCCCTTTTTTCAAAGAGCCCCCCATGAACTTAAATTTGAAAAAAAGCAATTTTTTTAGTCACCCGCAGGGGTATTTGATAGTGCAAAAATACACTTTTGGTTTTTCCGTATTTCATTTTAGATAGGTTTTTTAATTTTTACTTTGGCCGGGGAGGCCAGTTTGGGTTTAAAAGAAACCCCCTTGCACATAAATTTTTTAATACAATTTTGTCGTCAAAAGGGAGGGGTAATTTTATCGTGCAAAAAAAAACCTTTTATTTTTCCGTATACATTTCAATAGGTTTTTTTTCCCCTTTGGCGCAGGGCCCGCCTTTTTTTCATTTGAGCCACCTTGCACTTAAATTTAAATACAGAAATTTTGTGGGACTGCAGGTGTATTTTATAGGGGCAAAAAAAAAACCCTTTTTTTTATCCCTAAAACATTTCAGATAGGGGTTTTTTTTTTCACTTTGGCGCAGGCCAGCTTTGCCTTTGTTCATAGAGCCACCTTGCACTTAAAAATTGAAAACACAAATTTTTTCAAACCAGCAGGGGGTATTGAAACATGCAAAAAAAAAACCTTTTTATTATCCCCTATACATCTCAATATTGGGGGGGGGATTTTTTTTTTTTTACTTTGGCACAGGGCCCGCTTTGTTCATAAAGCCACCTTGGGACTTAAATTTGAATCAGCAATTTTGGGATTTACCACAGGTTAATTTTATAGGTGCCAAAAAAAAAACCTTTTATTATCTTTTAAATTTCAGATAGGTTTTTTTCACTTGGCGCGGGCCAGCTTTGTTCTAACCCACCTTGCACTTAATTAATGCAGCAATTTTTAATCCCCGCGGTGTATTTGATGGTGAAAAACCCACTTTTATTACCGTATACATTTCAATAGGTTTTTTTTACTTTGGCGCGGGGCCAGCTTTGTTCATAGAGCCACCTTGAACTTAAATTTGAATAAAGCAATTTTGTAGTCACCGCAGGTGTATTTGATAGGTGCAAAACTACACTTTTGTTATCCGTATACATTTCAAAATAGGTGTTTTTTCACTTTGGCGCAGGCCAGCTTTGTTCATAGACCCCACCTTGCACAATAAATTTGAATACAGCAATTTTGTCGTCACCGCAGTGTATTGATCGGTGCAAAAAATACCTTTTATTATCCGTATAGATTTCAGATGGGTGTTTTTTTTTCACTTTGGAGCAGGCCAGCTTTGTTCATAGAGCCACCTTGCACTTAAATTTGACTACAGAAATTTTGTAGTCACCACAGGTGTGATAGGTGCAAAACTCCACTTTTATTATCCATATACATTTCAATAGGTGTTTTTCACTTTGGCGCAGGCCAGCTTTATTCATAGAGCCACCTTCCACTTAAATGAAACATCACACTACACAAAGTAGTATGACTCTGTGTTCGAGGATGTCGGCCTTCTGTCTAGTGCACATACCCAGTAGATAATTATCTACTCTAAATTATTTACTAGGCATGTGTGCTAGCTAGGAGGCAGGCTCTTCTGATTACTGTTTCGTGCCTACCCATTGGATATTTATCTACTGTCATGTGCACTAGCCAGGAGGCCAGTGCCTCTATAGTGTATATAGTAGTAACAGATGGCGTTCCGAATGTCATCACTTAGGGACATAAACATAATACTGTCAATAAAGTTATAACACATAATGTAACACACTTATCTGTTCAATAAAATGTAGTAAGATTGTTTTTTCCATAATGAGCTTAATTAAATAAAAAAAATGGCTTGGACAACTGCTTTAAGTATGTGTTAGATTGATATGAAACTAGTTGAAGGCGTAATACTAACATATGTTTGATGAACGACTTTGTTAACCTAAAAAAAGTGAAATAATAATTCAAACGTTCTGTTGTACATTTATTCAAGTAAAGTTAGTCTAGAATCCCATTAGTCTAAAATCCCATTTGAAGACCACACACCATTCAGAGTTACAAATATGCAATCAGTCTAGGCATCTGGAAGGGACCTAATAATTTTTTATTACTTGGTCATTGAACATTTGCTTTAGTAGAAAAGCAATCTTCGTTCCCACAAGTTGAAATGCTTTTCCAAAGAAAAATATTTGTCGTTATCTGAATGTATTTGCTGACATTTAAAGATACATTACCTTTGCTGCTGTCATTTAGTATCTTCAACAGATGGCTGGATAAACATTATTGTGTGCCCAGCTGTGTAGTATGTGTTTTATTTCAGAAGAAAAAATGATATAATTATAACATGAACCCAAAATACACTGTATATGATTTCATACATTTTCAAAGTTTTCCCATGCAACATTAATACAAGTATAAATAATCAATATAACCCTGTTGTTATACACAGCATCTATAGAATTGTGAGAAGCAATTGGTGTAGAAGCAGAAGTAGCCATCAGGTGCTCAGTAGATAGAGTCATAAAAGGGTTTTCTCACTATATTTATTAGCTTTCAACATGGAGGGAAAGGTAAATGAAAACTTTTATCGAATACAATGCTGTTTTTATGTGGCTTTGTTGAGGAGATTTTCTCTTATCTGCACTCAGATCTCTTCTGAGTGCACACAAGTTTCTCTTGGTTACCAACCATCTCTCCCTCCTCTCTCTTATCTTATTAACTGGAAGCTGCTGTCCATCCATGGTGATGTTACTCCCTGCTGTGTGCAATCTCTGAGAACAGAATTTTGTTGTTTAAGATAAGGACATGTTTTTACTCCTTAGGCTATGTCTACACTGCATAAGAAAACGATCGTATCTCCGGCGCTTTTCGTTTTTTTAAAAGCGCCGCAGATACAATCTTTAGTGCGGCCCCATAGCCGGCAATAGAAAAGACGAGATGCTGTCTACACAGCTCGTCTTTTCTCTGCCCGTCTTTTGGCCGTTTTTGGGCCGTTTTTTGTCAGATGCAGTGTAGACATAGTCTTAAAGCGCTGTAGTCTTGTGTACTACAGATTTTACATCTCTTGCAGTCATTTCACTGTAACAGGCTCAGCTAGGAATAGCAGAGCTGATATGCCAATCACTGCTATAGACCCACTCACAGCCTAACCAGGAAGTGTGAGCCTGAAGCTGGTTGTGGCTCAAGTCATACTGCATTGTGAGACAACCCCTTTAAGGGATCCAGTTACAAAATGAAAAACAGATATCTGTGGCACACTAGTAAATCGTCAAAGGTAGAAACACTTGTGTTTTTTAGAATTTCAACATCATAACCTAAATAGGTGGTCAGTTCAGGTCATGAGTCAGTGTATAACTGATCCAACAAAGTTAATTGCCATCGTATAGCTGGTCCAAATGTAGTCATGATTGCCAGTGTAGAGTTGGTTCACCAGCAGTTAAGACTTTTATTGTAGATAATGTGGTCTCACATTGATGTGCACATTCTTCGTTAGTTCAGACACGTTAGTATATGTAGTTATTGCAGTAGAAAGTATAATAAACATTGAAGATACAACATTTCTGTCCATCTTGGACCTTAGTCAAGTGGTTTTACTGTCAGAAAGATGTGCTTATCTCAGCAGTGTAACCACATACTTATGTCTCTATTAAACATCTCCATTTTGCCAAAACCAAGGCCTGAAAGTTAAACAGACCAACACAATATCTGGATTTAACCTATTAATGATCTACCACATGGGAATGAAGCAGCTGCAGCAGACCAGACAGGTAGCCTAGCGGTAAAACACAACATCTGTTGAACTGTTTTGAAGTGGTGGACAGGCTATAGAGTAAATTCAGATGTGCATAAAATCAAATAACTAAAAGAAAAAAATATGCTGATGGGGACAGTGGAGGAAGTGCTGCGGGACTTGCCTTGTTGTTGAGGGAGTTACAGTTTGGATTGCCATCTTATCACTGAGGATGCCTTCCATTTAGAAGTCTTCAGCGTTTATTACTGAGCTGTCCCTGGCTCTTGGTGTGGAGAGATTGTGAGACACTAAAATGACTAAGACATTATTAGAATCTACACATTGCAACTTCTGTTCTTGTGTCTTACATTAATTACTGACATTTCTCTATTTTGAACCTACTATAACAGTTCATTAAAAATGGGGAATAAAACAAATCCAAGGGACATAGAAAAGACTAAAGACAGTGGCAATTATAGTTACTAATATACCAACCCAAATACAACATGATGTACTCCAAAATGGCCAATGACTACATAACCTAGAATTCGGACTTCAAACATTAGAAACAGAGTCTGAAAAATCTCAAACATTTTTCTGGAAGATAAATGACTAGGGGGCAAGACTTAGGACTTAAATACATCAAGACCTACAGGCTCAGACTGGCCCACATGGGAACAGATGAAACTTCTGGTGGGCATGGCACACCTAAAGTTAGTTAAAACAGAACAGTGGGAACAAAAAGTATTTAGTTCAGCCACTAATTGTGAAAGTACTCCCACTTAAAAGAATATAGAGCCTGTAATTGGGTAAAAAACAATCTATACGATAGACCACACAACAACAGTATGAGAGCCTAAAAAGGAGAAAACCAATTCCTGAGAAACATTACATTGTCTATTGGAAATAATTTATTTCCAAATTATGTCGTGTAAAAAAAAGTACTTAGTACATCCAACAAAAAGTTCAACACAAAACTTCGCGATTAAAATATAATTTGTTTCGCCAATCAACATAAGGTCAATAGGGATATTTATGTTTTAATATTAGGATTAATTTTTGTGTCAGTTTTGATCTTCTATTTGCAAATACATACATGTCAAATGAACGTTTTCTGTAAGTATTCACAGGGTTGGCACACACTGTGCAGATATGTTGGCCCATTTCTCCATGTAGATCTCCTCTAGTGCAGTGAAGTTTTGGGGCTATTCATTGGTCAACAGGACTTTTTGACTCCCTTCCAAAGGTTTTTCTATGGGGTTGAGATCAGGAGACTTGTGCGGCTAGACTTACGAGTCCACTCCTTTGTTGCCCTGCGGTGTGCTTGGATCAGTGTCATTCTGAAAGTACAATCTGCCACGTTTCATCTTCGATGCCCTTACTGATGGAAGGAGATCGCACCACACATCTACACGATACATGGCCCGCTTTTCATTCCTTTCATGTACACCTGGATCAATCGGCCCTGGTCCCCTTTGCAGAGAACAGCCCAAAGCATGATGTTTGCCAGCCCCATGCTTCACAATAGGTATGGTGTTACTTTGGATGCAACTCAGCATACTCGCTCCTCCAAACAGGTCGAGTGTGTTTCTACCAAACCGTCCTATTTTTATCTGACCATATGACATTCTCCCAATATCTTCCTGGATCATCCAAAAGCTCACTAGCAAACTTCCATACGGGCCCAGACATGTACTGTCTTAAGCAGCGGACATCCCCGTCTGGCACTGCAGATCTTAGTCCTGGCGGCGTAATTGTGTTACTGACGGTAGCCTTAGAAACTGTTGTCCCAGCATACTGCATTTCATTCACTAGGTCCCCCCGTGTGGGTCCTTTTATTATTGCTCACTCAATCTTTGGAACATTTTGACCACCTACAAAACCCTTCCCCCGTACCCGGGTGAGATCATGCATGTTGCCACCATAACAATTGATAATTATCAGTGGTCTTGTATGTCTTCCCATTTTCTAATTATTACACCCACATATGATTCATCCACCCAAGCAGCTTGCCTAATGCAGATAAAGGTCTTCTCAGTCCTGGGTTCAGGGAGCTACCAATTTTTTTTCAAGAGTCCTACGAACAGCTCTTTGGTCTTCACCAATAGTTAGATTGGAGTGTAGCTGTTTGAAGGTTGAGTGGACAGGTGTCTTTTATACTGATAAAAAGTTCAAACAGGTGCCATTACACGTAAGTAGGACACAGGAGCCCTCTTAAAGAAGAAGTTACACGTCTGTGAAAGCCAGAAATCTTGCTTGTTGTAGTGACCAAATACTTTTGTTCCACCTCAATTTGCCAAATAATTATTTCCAAATCAGACAACGTGATTTTCTAGGCCTGATATCATTTTTGTATTTTCTAGGCTCAACTGTATTCATGTTCTGCGGTTTTTATTTCGTAATTTTTTCTCTCATAGTTGAGGTCTACCTATTATGTCAATTACAGGCCTTTCTCATCTTCTATAAGTGATAACAACACTGCACAACTTGTGGTTGGCTGATAAATACTTTTTTCCCCACTGTACATACAACCTTGGGAGAGGCAGAAAGATGGAGAGAAAGAGGCAAAAAGCAAGAACAGTAGATGTAGGGTGTGCCCCTAGAATCAACTCCACTGGTCGGTGCCAGAATCAACTCCACAGTTAGGCCCTATGCACCCCAGTCTGTCACTGAAGACACAACAAACTATACATGCATAGGGTTCCAGAGACTGTTCAACAGAAAGATCTATTGGCATTCTGTGAGCAGGAGCTTTAGATGCCCTGTAAATAAGTCATGCTAGCAAAGTGGAAAGTGTATTGGTGAAATAAGATTGGGGTCATTTAAATGTAATAGGGTCTCTCTCTTACACTTAATTAAAACTATACAAAAGTACAAAAAGTAGATTAAAGGATTCATATTCCAAACCTTTAGTGTGTGGTGTTTAAGATGGAAAAAAGCCAAGACTATTGTACTGGTTTCCAATGGAGTGTTATATTACTTTATCTGCATCATGAATTTCTCTTGCCTTTTTGTTCCAACTAGTTTGGAATATTTTTTTATTTTTATTTGGTGGTTACTAGTGTTGAGCGATTATTATCGACAAAAAAGTTTGAAATCGGCACAGTTTTATGTTGATCGAAATACTTATAGATCATGTCTATAATTTAGTTAAAATCTGTGCAACATCTATTAAGGTCGTCGCTCATTTTCGGCGCTCCATAGTATCATACTTTGTGATACCATTAACACTTTTGACGAGCCAGCAAATCCAGCTTACATGCATAGAGCAGGGATGAGATGTGTGTGATGCGACGGTCAAGACTAGGATTGTGTAGGTTGCTGATTGGCCTGGAAAATCACATTACCTCCGTTTTTACATAGAAAAGCGTTTCCTGTTTTCAGACCCTCAGTGGTCTCTCAGCGACCAGAGCACAAGACGTGCGCTCCTGCTTGTGTCCAAACAGGCCACGAAATTATTCTATTTCTTCACAGAGAAACCTCTACAATAGTTGTGGATCCTTACAATTTATTTTAGATTATAGATTGGAAATTTATTATCGTAGTTAGGTAGAGAATTTTAAACGAGCATCTACCCGCTGTAAAGTCACAGGGGTGGCGTGGGGAGGAGCGCGGAGGGGAGGGCCACCGTGGGTGCGAAACATACAAGCTCTATAAAGAAATACTGGATAACAAGTTCACCAAGACTTTGACGTGTAGACCATTGACTGCAATAGCTTTATTATTAACAGTTTTCTATTGAGAAATATTTTCCTGGATATTTGCAAGCCTGAAACTTATATATACACATCTTTTCTAGTGAACTGCAGGGCTCTTTTTAGGTGCACTAACTCCTACTTTTATTATCATATACATTTCAGAGAGGTGTTCATTTTCATTTTGCCCATTTCCACCTTTGTTGATTATATCCACCTGCACTAAATTTGAATCCAGCAATTTTTATAGTCACACACAGGTGGACAATTGAAAGGAGCAAAAATATCTTGTAATATACGAATGCATAACAGATACGTGGTTTTTTGACTATGGCCGCACTACAGCTTTGTTCATTGAGGACATCATGCAACCTAAAATTAGAATCCAGCAATTTATAGTCCCACCACATGCTGAAATGAAAGGTGAGCCCAAAAATATCTTGTAATTACGAATACCTAACAGATACGTGTTTTTTTTTTGCGGAGCTGGGAACAGGGCAGTACGGATATTATTTTCATTCGCCGAACTTTACTGTTGTATATACTCATATCGGAAGGCATAGTCATTTCCCATTTAACGAATAACGACAAGACTTATGACAATAAAGACAGCAAAAAAACAAAAACCCAACACTCCGTAGATTACACCAGACACAAAAAAAGCGACAACAACAGATAACCTACACAAGTCCCTTACCAAACAAAACCCACAAACAGCGTATTTTTTGACTATTGGTGCACTAACGCATATATTTTCAGAAGAGCTCTAGTCACAAAATCTATCCGGCATATTATAGTTACACCCACAGGTAAGTTAGAAAGGTGTCCAAAAATAATCATGATTATACGAAACATAACACGATAAGTGTAGTTATTATCGTGTAGCGGCGTAAGTGGCTTTCGTTGACTAGCGCGATGCGACAACCAAACATATAGTCACATCAGAAAATCCAAAGTTCCTCCACCCGCAAATCAATCACCAAATCTCATCCTCAAATACCCAACATATAAATATATATAATTATAAAATTTAATCATTAATAGATCCTAATTTAGGTCCCTAAAGAAACCATCCAATAACATACTGACACCCCATTATCAACTACCATTAGCAAACATCTCACAAATGTACATTAACATAACTGAATACATAACAGCATACTTGATTTTTTATCTATCACTTTGTGTGGCACACCATGCGCATGCATAATATGAACTATAACTACTTAGCTCTGTACTAGAATACTTTCAAATCCAATCAAATTTTGAGTAGTCACCACAGGTTAATAGATAGGTAGCCAAAAAAATACCTTTTATTAACGTGAAACATTTCAGATACGTGTTTTTTCACTTTTGGTGTCGCATGGCCAGCTTTGTTGATAGATCTACTTTGTCAGTGTAAAATTGAAACCAGCAATTTTGTATCCCACAGGTGAATTGGATAGGTGTCCAAAATCCCTTTATTATCCAATACATATCAGATACGTGTTTTTTCACTTTGGCGCAGGGCCAAGCTATGTGATAGATCTACTTGAGCAGTTAAAATTGAATACAGCAACATTATAAATATCCACCACAGGTGAATTGATAGTGCCAAAAAAATCCCTTGTATTATCCGAATACATATCAGTTACTGTTTTTTCAATTTGCGCAAGGCCAGCTATTTGATAGATCTACTTGCTGTTAAATTAGAAACCAGCAATTTTTGTAAGTCACACAGAGAATGATAAGGTGCCACAAAATACCTTGTATTATCCGAAAACTTTCAGCTACGTGTTTTTTTCAACTTTGGCGCAGGCCAGCTTTGTATAGATCCTACTTTGCCCTTATATTAGGCGAATCCAGCAATTCAGTTTTATATTTAGGAGGATTTGAGAATTGCTGTGAATTGCTGTCTTATAATAAGAGACTTCCCCAAACTCTTCCATACCATCTCAATCTGTTTATGATTTCTGACATGGAGCGAATTCAGAGTGGTAAAGCTAGCAAAGAGGAAGGGGTATGACATGGAGGTAGAGTTTACGAGAAAGAAGGAGCTCCTTCCAGAGCTGGCGACAACAAAGACGCATGGCCAGCTGGATCGTCAGTTGCAGGAACCGTCAGGCCTGTCATCGCAGGTCAGGGCCCTGTGAATCTCAGTAACGAAACAGCGTTCGCCAATCTAGTCCTTCAGTGTGTTAATGCAACCTGCATCCAGCAGCTCCTTACCTCCTCTTGTCCTCCCAGTCCATGGCAACAAAAGTCGTCATCAGCATCACGCAGCAACTTTCAATATGCCGACCAACATGAAGCAGCCCAACTGTCAAATGGTTTACCGATAAGTGGTCGGCCGGAATCCACCACAGTGGATAATTCCATTTTCCTGAGACACTCTTTGATGACAAATGCGGATTGGGGTCAGAAGGACATGAAGAAAAGATCAATAGGCCAAAGATTATGAATTTGCCACTGCTTTGACTCCCAGTTACTGATCCAACAGAGGAGAGAAGACAGACCCTTCAAACTTTGGAATTATATTAACAAAAAGGCGCGCCACCCACGTCAAATAACAAACCGACCAACCAAAACATGAAATATACAACAACGTCAACAAACACCTGGTTGTGTGACTCCGGTGGTGGGGGGCGCGTGGGCAAAGTGCCTGACTGCACCGCCCTTTCATACCCACTTCTTGTACCCGCAGCACCTGGAGTGCAGAATGTACAGGACGACCAAGTCACCCCGTGGTGTTGATTAAGAAGAAGACGACAATTGCTGATCCAACGTGGTCTATTTCAGCATAATTTGCTTGCGAGCGCTTCATCACTGGACGAGGAGGAATACGATTGTGGTAGTTTTCATAAACGAGGTTCCGCCAGCTCGCGAAATGGGAGAGGGGCGGTCCGCTAGAAAGTCCACTGATATGATTCCGCAAGCCACGGTCCAGCCAAACCTCCGCTCCACGCTTACGCCGTCACAAGGTCCAGGGACCTCTCAAGCCTGGCCCATCTTGACCGTCGCGGCCTCTTATTCACCCAGCGAAGTCAATGCGCCAATATGCATAAACCGCATAGTAGAGGCAAGAACCTTAGGATGGTTAACCACCACCACATGTCTAGTCACAACAGAGAATGCATGATTGTAAGAAGGAAGCAACACTTGTCCCAAAAAAGGCCATACAGTACGCCTGGCCCCAACCACTGTCACACCTACTCTTTCTCCGTAACCTCAGCTGCCCATCGTCTCCAAGTAATGATCAGGGATCAGCCTTCCGCTTCAGCCTCCACCGTCGAGCCCGAGTACCAACCAGCACCACCAGATACCCATTACCTACCGCGATGGCCAGCGGCTACGAAACCTCGTCCTTCCCTCCAGTTTGACGACCTGGACGGCACGCCTTTAGTTTCTAGAATACTAACTGCCTACAGCGCCAGACAAAGCAGCCAGCTCATCTGATCTTCCGGTTAAATATCCAGGTTTACTAGGAGCAGAAGAACCACTTCAAACCCAAAACTCATAGCTCCAAATCCAAAGCCTGAATGTCGCATAATGGAGCCAGCATTTGGTCCATGAAATATGATCTTGCCTTTCCGTCTGGTAGACACATAATGGTTTCCACCTAACGCTCATGGCCCTTACTCCTCCCCCAATACCAGATGGCTGATCAGGCATATCTATGCCAAAAAAAGCCGTCCCTCTCGGCCATGAGCCAGCCACGAGACATCGTATAATTTCAAGCGCGTTGTTTCTCATTCTGTGGCCGGAACAAGTCCTATCTCATAGTCTTATACCACCGACATCCACAAGTACTTATTTAATCCCGTGCCAAGGCACCGACTATACACTCTGTGACAGCTCACTGGGTTAGCTGGGAGTTATGTCTCTGGGGGTGACGGATGGCTGCGTCAGGCTCGGTTCGCACGCTGCATACTGCAAAACCGCAGGGATGTGCAGGGTTCTTTCCCGCAAGGCCCTCTGGTGGCATCACTTGCCCAGAGAAACCAGGCCGTTGTTGAAATTAATCTGTCCTTGTAGCCTTCCCACACACAGGTCAGGAGCTGTGGACGGTCTCTCCGCAACGAGCACGAGCGCTGGCTAGGTGCCAAGAAACTTGTGCCAGGCAAAGGTCGGAGATCGATAACGGCGAAATCTGCTGGTGCCTGCCCATAGATCGGTAGACTGGACACATCCTATGCCTTGGCACATGACATGAACCTTGTCGTCCATGAAATATCTAGAAGAGCAACCGCCCGGTCTGGACATCCTGCTGATGATGACTCGAAGTCTAAGTTCGTCAACTTCCCCCTGTGCTGTGATATTGTTTTCGTGTGCTATCAGTTTGTGATGGGTTGCAGGTCTGAGTCATTTAAATCAACTTATTTATTCTAATTCTTTGATTCTTATTTTTGTTTTCGTTATTAATATAATTATTATTCTAAACAACACCCAATTTTACATATATTCTAAAACTAGGAGGTATGGGTGGGCTGTAGTAACCTACACATTCATACGCACAGTGCCGTAGCGCGCGACCATCATCGTCCCGCCTGTGCTCCGTTGCAGAGTCACCTCTGGCCCTCCCCGTCAAACCACGTCCTCATTGTTTGACGTGGTGCAACACGCTTGAAATCCACCCTCCACATGCTCCAGCGATTGTGGCATCAGCGCAAAGACGATACGCCAGTACGAAGTTGACACATGGCCTGACAAGCAGCGGTGCGGACCTAGGGGTGTAGAGCCCACCGATAGTGGAGGGCAGGTGACAAAGAGCTCTGCACCATCCTTGCCAGTTTATGAAGATGCCACCAAAATGGTCAGTGCGGACAATGCACAAGTCAGAAGAGCATTGTGGTGATCTTAGTTCTGGATCGCTCGTTGGACATCCGCTTCCCGCCCTGAAACAACAGATCCCGCCAGCGACTGAAAGAGGAGACTGACACAGATGTGGACACGAGCCTTTCCTCTCCGTCAAATCACAAAGCCCGACAGTTTCCACAATTTCATCGGTCTTCATTAGGCAGAGGTTCGGGGTCCAGATCTAGTGCATGGGCGCAAATGAGCTCTCAGGTGCATCATCTCAGGCAAGATCAGGGCTTGTGTTGAAGCAGTGCCGGAGGCTAGCGGAGGAGAGGATGAGGTAATTCTAGACACCGAGTTACCTGACGTCCCTGCCTTGGAAAGATGGTTTGGCGCGAATTTGAGGCGAGGAGGAAGATGAGGAAGATCAGTTTGTCCTATTCCCCTCGACCCAGAGGCCTTAGGGAAATCAAGGCTCTCATCCTCTCACAGAGTGCTTGGATTCTCCATTTCCTCCAACATGATCCCCGCATTAAGCCATCAAAATGAACAACAGTTTACTGGGTGGCCACCCTCTCCTGGATCCCCGTTACAAAACAAACCATCACATTCCTGCACCCACCCAAATAGAGAGTAAAATGGAGGAAATGGAGACACTATGCTGATGTGATCAACTGGAGAACGATCAGTTGCGTCTGCTTCCCGTTCCCCCAATGTCCCGGTGGAAGTACATCAGCGCCGTGACAGCAGTAGGGTGCCAAGTGCCGTTAAGCGGAGCAGCAGTCGAGCAGCAGTCAAACGGCAGAAGCCTAATGGGTGACCCCTGGCAATCTTTATTTACCACCTCACCAACGCAATGCAATGCAGGGCACAACCTAGAATCAATGAGCGGGTTATTGATTAGCACCACTTAGCACAAGCGTCGGGACATAATAGACACCTCAAAAAAAATCTACACCAAACATCAAAACATCATACATTCTACCACACAACCGAAAAAACCCCCACCACAACACACAGATTACCATATGCAAACGACAAATTGTTGCAACAACAATCGCTATCACACCCACCGATTGTTTTTATGGGATATGTAGATCACGGACAGCAAAGAATACTTCTGGGAAATCCATCAAAGGACGAAAGGAGCCCGAGCTCGCTTCACCCGCCATAGAGGTGTAGTCTTCCTGCACCACAGCAGCGTCCATATCTGAGCGGACACCTATCAGCACAACGTAGGAGGAGACAATAACAGACACAAAACGCACATACCGTTATCTTTCCACAGATATGTGATCGTTTGACTTTCATCAAGATGAAATCCCGTAGCTCTTGGATCCCATCTAGATACATGTGTTGTGACCCAAACTTGCGTGAGGTCACTGAGATTAGATTTCCCGGTCCCTAAACTTCACATGCTTCTCGATCAAACAGAAATATTCCCTCTTGAAATTTCTTCTCTTTTAAAATGCGAGTACCTCTCTTTCTTAACTGCAATTTTATATTCTCTTTTTCCAACAGTTCATTTTGCTGGTTTGCTGTGAGGAAGACTGTACTAAAAGACCCAAGAGCAAGGTTTTACATGACAACATTCGTATTCCATTTACCTCTTTCGCTCATTATCTACCAGTCCACTTTAATCCTTTAAAAAGTTTATATTGTATTCGCATTGTCAATGGTATATGTGGAAGGTCTCTGTTGCACTCTGTTGATGATACAGCGTATAATTCTATGGTCACTTTTGGACATAAATGTTGCGTATTAAGTGCATATCTCCCTCACAATATTTTTTATATCTAGACTGATGAAATTCTACATATTACATAATTTATTGGTGTCATGTACTGCTGTGAGATACAGAGCATACCATGGTCCTATGGAACAAGAATCAAAGTGGCTTTTAAGTGTCATTTCTCCCTCAAAATTTTTATAAGTGCAGAGACAAGTCCGCATTCATAAATAATTTTTTGGGGGTCAGTAAATCTGTGAGATACAGCAATAATCATGGTCCCTATTGAACAGAAATGTGGTCTTTCCTAAGTGGCCATTTCTCCCTCATCGATTTTTAACCAGTGGCTGAGAGTCATTTTTATAATTTATCTCTTTGGTCACAGCTGCTTTGCGAAAATGTCAACATCCTAACAGTCCTATTACATAAAAAATGTTGTTTCTTTTGTAACAGACACATTTTGTTTTCTTCACAATCTTGTCCAAATTGGCTCAATGGTCATGCTTTTGGAACTTTTGAGGGGGCAAATAGTATCATGAATTGCAGCTTATAACAAAACAAGGTCCTATTATAAAAAAATGTGTTTCAAACACAGGCATTATCGTTCTTCACCATTGTCAAGAGTGTTCTCTCTCTAAGGAGGTTGCAATGGTTACTGTCCTACAGAAACATTGATTAGGTAATTACACTTTTAATGGATACTACATTTAGCAAAAATGACTTCTGTTTTTGTCATAGATCTCTTTAACAACAGCTTCATCAAACCTCTGTATTGAGACCACCCATTTATAACCTATTAAAAAAAAGAGAAACAAATACATGGAAGGGATTCATCCCTAATTTAAAACATGTGTTTTCTAGAATTACAAACTACTAAAACACATGCATGACTCCAACAATAGCTTGGTAAATAAAAATTATCCTCTGAAATATGACTACAAGGAAGCTACAGGAAAACTTGACCTGATGTAGATAGTTATTTCCTGACGTGACATGGAGAATTGAGTTAACTGACACAGAGGAAAATAAAAAAAACTAAAACTCCCCCCCCCTCCCAAAGTACAGAGACAATATCCTCCAGCATGTAGAGCAAAAACATAAGAAAAGACATGCCACAAGTAAAAAGGGCAACCCTGGTGGAACAGGAGCGTTAACCACCAGTTAATTTCCAAGTGAACGCTCAATCTTGGATCCGCATCATACGGAGGCGGTAAATTGCTCTTACATTTTTTGTAATAATTGTATTATTTTAATTTATTATTTTCGCCCTTACATTATGATCATTAATCGAACTATATACTCAAATACATGTTAAGATAAAATGCTATCTATACGAGATTCATCTTAGGGGGAAAACAAATGTAACAATTCCCGCTCACCCTCGTTCCCTTTCCCTACACATAACCCTATCCCCACACCATATTAAGAAATACCTCCACAATACCTGCCCAATTTAACAACTGTCATGGTACAGACATGAAAACAGGTCCATCATGCGTAACAGGACAGATAAATATAATGTCCATATAAACTAACAAGGTGGATAGAAAGACACCTTACTCGGCACTTATATATAATTTTGGGGGACAGAACCGTTTAAAAGGTCATAACATGGCGTCCATGGCAGGTACATTATCCAAATGTACCAGTTCAACTAAAAATGGAGGTATGAAAGACTCCTTTTTCCCGGCACTTAATAATCTGTGGGTCAGACAGGTTAATGGTCATTCAGGCGGTACAGGACAGAATATAGTCAATGTCCCTTTCAACTAAAAAGGAGGATGAAAGACGTGCCCTTTTTCCAGGCACTTTATTAATCTGTGGTCCAGACAGTTTTATGGGTCATTCTGCGGACAGGACAGATATAGTTCAATGGCCATTTCAACTAAATTGGTGGTTGAAAGACTCCTTTTTTCCCGTCACTTTTTTAATACTGGGGTCATGCAGGTTGGGCTTCATGCAGTGGCCCAGGTACAGGTATAGATCAATGTCCCAGTAAACTAAAATGGTGTTTGAAAGACTCCTTTTTCCGTGGCACTTTTTAATCAGGGTTCATGCAGGTTTGGGGCTCAAGTGTGGCCCATAGACAGGTTAGTTCCCAATGACCCAGTGAAACCATAATGGTTGTGAAAGACTCCTTTTCCGAGGCTACTTTTTTAATCCTGGGGTCAAGCAGGTATGGGCGGCTCATAGCTGTGGCCCAGGACAGGTATAGTCCAAATGTCAGTGAAACTATCAAATGGTTGGTGAAAGGACTCCTTTTCCCGTCACTTTTGAAATCTGGCGTGGTCATGCAGGTTTGGGCTCATGCTGTGGCCCAGTCATGTAATAGTCATGACCCCAGTTCAACTAAAAATGGTGTGTTGAAAGACTCCTTTTTCCGGGACTTTTAAATCTTGGGCGGGTTCATGCATGTTTGGGCTCATACTGCGTTTTCTGGACTTGGATAATTCCAATTGTCCATTTCAAGTAGATTGATTGTTCAAATCCATACTGCCTTCTGGAGGCACTTTTATATTCTGTGGTGATTCAGGTTAAAGGCCCATCTGTGGTACAAGACAGGGATAGTGAATGGTGTGTGATTTTTTTTCCTGTGGTTTTATAAACCAAAATGGTGTTTGCCTAAGATGTAAGCACGTATCATTTGACTGTTGTGGTGTTAATTCCAGCTCTCCAGCCCTGTATGGGTTGTAAAGAATGAAGGTGTTGGTTACCTCTCCCACAGACTTTAATGGTCCATCGCTCATAGATCGACTCACTCACTATCGACTATCTTGTCGATGATGGTCGACTATCGACCATCGACCGATGTCGATGGTCAACGTAATCGCTCAACACTAGTGGTTACTTATGTTTGCTTTAGGGTAGAAATACACTATGTAGGCTTATACAGTTAAAGCTCAGCCCCAATTAACATATGGTATCCTGCATCCATCTTTTCTATTTGGTTGATTAGCGGTCACACAAACTTGCAGGTCAACACTTCCAAAATCATGGGGTCATTAACAATGATATCTTTTATTAAACGTTTTTTTTTTACTACAATTGTTAGTTTTTAATAAGAAGGGACAAGTAATTGAAGACTTTTTCTAAATTCTTGCTTTATTGATTCTTCTTTGGTCAGGAGTTAAAGGGTTTTCTTGCTACATAGATACATATCAGTTATGATAACGAACGTAAGAAGTAAGTCACTTTTGCATATGGTTTGGCATTACCTAAATCATTTAGTATAGCAGCTAATCGTGTGGTCCTAGAGGTAAATCTGAGTCTGGGGTCTGTGACCACATCCCTTTCCTGTTGATTGACTGACTTATATTTAGTTCAGCCTGGTCAGGACTTTCACCGCCCTGTGCCGGGACATCCCCCCTGTGGCATGTGATGGCTGCCTCCCACACCCTCTGAGCTGTATAAAAATGAAACTATGCTACATTCAAGGAAAAGAAGTATTTGCCTACAGCTCTGTAAGTTTAAAGCATTCCCTTTATTTAAAAACATTAAAAGATATAATACGTAGAACAAGGATTCGCCATAACTGATGCGTTTTAGTCATTCAATGCCCTTAGTCGTAGTCTTATAAATATTAAGTTAAAAACAAATATATACTGATATCACTGACCAGTCGCAGGTTCATACAAAGTCACATGATTATGTCAGAATTTTTTTTAGCAAACAACACATAAATTACATAAAAAATATACAAACATGTCTGCAAAAAATCATGATTAATAATAATATGACAAATCATTTCTATCATTAAGATCGAATGGAATCCGGATATTCAATTTGAATATCCATTGAGCTTCCCACTGAAGAAGATGCTACTTTAAATCTTTCCCCCCCCAGGACCTCATTTAACCTGTTCAATACCAAAAAAGAGAAAAGAACTAGCATCTCCATTATGTACCGTGGAAAAATATTTTAATGCTCTCGACTGGTTAACACGAAGGGGATTTTTAATGTGTAATAGGTGCTCATAGATGCGTCTTTTTAAACTCCTCTTAGTGCAACCAACGTAAGATAATTCACATGACTGACACTGAATGATGTAAACCACCGAATTGGTGTCACAGTTAATGAAGTCGTTTATTCCATAGGTTATATATCCATGACTAGATTTAAATGTTGTAACCTTCTTAGTATAGTTGCACATACTGCTTCAGGCATCCCACACTTACAGTTGCCCTTAGTACTCGCCCAAGAATTACTGGGGGAATTATCGTTGTACAGACTTGGTGACAAAAGTAATCCCAAAGATCTACCCCGTCTGGAAACACAATGTAACCCTTCGTTCAGGATATTGGCAGTTATGGGATGCTGACATAAAATAGGAAGATTTTTCTGCAAAATTCTAGTGATTTGGCTATATTGATTGCTACAGGTGTAGCAGAGTACAGCTTGAAGGTGATATCATGGCTTTTGGTGTTATCTGCTCTGATAATATTCTGTGTCGTGCAATATCTGTTCTGCTTAGTTCTGCTACATCTGTATAAGCCGTATTAAATGTAAGTGGAGGTGAAAATATATATTTGTTGTTCCTACTACCTGTCTCTAATAAAATATTGCGATTTTTCAATGATGTTATTTTTAGAGATGGGCGAATTTCCCGAAATTCGGTTCATCCACTTCGCCGAATTTTCCGACAAAAAATAACTTCGTTCCGAATTACTTTGGGATGAATCACGTTAAAAAAAAACAGCTATTTCCAGGCTGCTCAGAGCCTGCAGAGTGCTGTAGAACGTTGTGCCATGCTTTAATATGCAGATGGAGCTTGGTTTTGTCTTCATACAATGTTGTGTTTTAGTATGACACGCACATGACTGCCGCCGCTCTTAGAATCGCTTCACTATAAAATTCCCTGGGCACTTAAGAGGGCAAAACTGACCAAAAAAACTGAAGCAGGAATGTTGCCTGATAAAGTCATGCCAGCGACAGCTGGAAAAAAACAAGCTGAGGGCTCAGGTGGCAACATCAGTGACAGAGTGTGGAGATGACGGCGGCAGCCACAGCAGCATGAGGTCAGAGAGTGGCACAATGACATTCTAGAGGTGGCAAAAAAAGTAGTAGGCCACAGAGTGGCACAATGACACAGTTGTTAGGTCATGGCAGCAGCCACAGCAGCAGCATGAGATCAGACAAGGCACAATGACAGAGAGTGTAGGTCACGGCAGCAGCAGCATGAGGTCAGACAGTGGCACAATGACATACTGGAGGTGGCAAAAACAGGAGTAGGCCAGAGATTGGGACAATGACACAGTGATAGGTCTCGGCAGCATCCACAGCAGCAGCATGAGGTCAGGCAGTGGCACAATAACACAGTGTGTAGGTCACGGCAGCAGCCACAGCAGCAGCATGAAATCAGACAGTGGCACAATGACATTCTGGAGGGGCAAAAACAGGAGTAGGCCAGAGAGTGGGACAATGACACAGGTTGTAGGTCACGGCAGCAGCCACAGCAGCAGCATGATGTCAGACAGTGGCACAATTACACAGAGTGTAGGTCACGGCAGCAGCCACAGCAGCAGCATGAGGTCAGACAGTGGCACAATGAAAATTCGGAGGTGGGAAAACAGTAGTAGGGCCCAGAGTGGCACAATGACAGAGAGTGGGAAGGGGGACGGCGCAGCAGCATGAGGTCAGACAGTGGCACAATGACAGAGTGGTGTTTTGGTCACGGCAGCAGCCCACAGCAGCAGCATGAGGTTCAGACAGTGCACATAACACAGTGTGTAGGTCACGGGAGCAGCCACAGCAGCAGCATGAGGTCAGCAGTGGCACAATGACAGAGTTGCGTAGGTTCACGGGAGCAGCCACAGCAGCAGCATGAGGTCAGACAGTGGCACAATTTACATTCTGGAGGTGGCAAAACAGTAGTAGGCCCCGGTCAGACCTGTTCAGAGGAGGGAAAGATGCCGCAAAATAGGCAGCGACCAACTGACTACGGAGGATTTCCCCCCATAGTATTTGAGTTTGTCCACCCTCTCAATAGCTGGGGAAAAAGACTCCCATTTTGGACCGGTTATCGAGGGTCCAATAGGGGGGAGAGCCAAAAAGTCATCCCTCTGCCGGATGCTGACTATTCGCGTCACTAGCCACAAATCACAAGCTGCGGGCCATCTGCACAAGTGAATCCGAGGGCTCCCTGCCTCCTCCCCACTGTATACTGCAAAGGTGGGTTGCGGGTCATCTGCCTCGTCTTCCTCATCTCCATCTACCTCTTCCAGCTGCTCCTGCTCCTCCTCTCTTGTCACCTGGGTAGAAAATCCACTTATTTCAACCAGACAATGCTTCTGCTCCATGCCCTTTCCTCCTCCTCCTCCTCCTCAATTTCAGTCCCCACCGACTCATGGGGGCCGCGAAAATGTAGCCCCCGCCCACATCTCCAGTCCCCTGCCCAACAGATTTTTCAGCATCTGTTCCAGGACATGAAGCAGTGGAATGTCGTTATTCATCCCGTAGTCCTGGCGACTGACAATAACGTGGCCTCCTCGAATGGCCTCAACAAACGGCGGGTGTCACGCATGAGCTGCCACTGGCTGACATCAAAGTTACAACAGGGGATACTCCTGTCCGCCTGGATTATAAAAAAAATCGTTAATGGCCTTTCTCTGTTCATACAGTCGGTCCAAAAATGTGCGGGCGGGAATTCCAACGGGTTGGAAATATCGCATATCAGAGTGTGTTGGGGGAGGCCGTTCCTGCCGCTGCAACTCGAGGAGGGTGGTTCCTGGCTTTGTGGGAAAATGGATGAAGTGCATGCACAGTTTCATGGCCATTTTCAAATCTTCTGAAGATCGTGGAAAACTTCAGGAACCTTTTCACAACCAGATTGAACACGTGCGCCATGCAGGTGCAATGGACCATCCCTCCTTGGTGCAGCGCAGACACCATGTTTACTCCCTTTGGGACGTAAACCATTGTTCCGATTTGCAGTTGCGCGGAGAAAGCCACACATCGATTTTTTTGCTGCATGACGGGGACAGTTCCTCCCCTGTGTGTGACTTCGTTCGACGGGGCAAGCCGGGTTAGTAGTACTGCATGATACCGCTTGCCCTACACATGTGGTAGATGGAGCAGTACTTGTGGAGGCTGATATGGTGGTGGTGGAGAAGGAGGCGGACATTGGCGCAGGAGCCGCAGATTTGACAACGTGGAGAGAAAAGCGGCGTCTCCTGTTCCAAGTTGTTGGTGGTCCTGCAGGAAAGGGCACATTCACCCAGTGGGCCGTAAAGGACATGTATTGGCCTGACCGTAATTTTACAGCTCCAACGCCGTGCTGCCGTGCACCTTGGAACAAACCGATAAGCTCAAGGACTGGCCCACCTTCTGTTCTACATATTTATGAAGTGCTGGTAACTGCCTTTTTTGGAAAAAAAAATTTAAACGGCTTTGGAAACTCTCCATCTCGGCTCGCACAAGCCATTATTCTCTAAAACGGTGCAGAGTCCACCATTTGGAAAGGGAGGGACCTGCAGTACCAACAATTTGGGAAACAGGAGCACGGTCAGCTGCTGCACCTTAGGATTGGTTGGACGCATACTTTGTCTCTTTGCAATCGCCTCGCTAAAACGACTGCTGGCGCCATGATTAGCGAGGAGCAGGAGCATCTGGACCGGAGATGATGCCCAAAGAGAAACAGCTCCCTTCTGCCAGAGGTGGTGGAGCCTTGACTACTGAAAATGGCATGCGTGCCACTGGGCGCTGCTGCTGCTGTTGCTGCGTGGTTAGGATGGACCCCCCACATCTGAGCCACGTTTTCCCAGGCCACCGGATGGTGACCTGCATGTGTACATATACCCCATATTCGGCTCCTCCGGTGTCTTAGCAAAGAACTGCCACACCGCCAAGTATCGGATTTTTTACCGCCAACGCTCCGCACTGAGTGACTAACTGCCGCCACTGCCTCTCTGAGCCCCTGTGCCGCTACTTCTTGGACCTGCGAAGCGGGTTTTTTTACCCCGTGGCCGCTTGGCTCCCGACCTCACACTGCTGCTTTTGCTGACGAAACGGCCAAAACAACCCACTTGCTGGCTGCCCGCTGCCTGACGCGCAAGCTGACCCCCTTTCTTCTCCTGACGATGATGAACCCTTCCCCTCACCCGGGCTTCCCAAGTGCGGTCGGCTACATCATCACTATTTGTTTGTTTCATCGTCACTGTTGTCCTCATCACCGTTCTTAGGTAATGCAGAGGCTGACCCCTCACAACAGGGACCTCCCATGCCACTCTCAACACCTATACTTGCCACCTACTGCAAAAAAGCAGGAGATATTGGCCCTTTTTCCTTCGCTGCCAAGTAGCTGCTGACTGCCCTCCTCAAATTGTTCATCCCCCGCTATATAGTGGCGCTGAGCCCAGACCACATAGTAAGATCTCTGCTGAGGGAAACCGGATGGGACAGGGGCGGGTTGAGGACAGGTGAGACCCCGCTGACCCGCTCCCGGGCCATGCCAACTAAGGGTTGTGGTCTGACCTTCCCACCGACTCTTGGCTGGGGTCGTCAAATCTCATCGGGGAGGAAGTGGATGACCTAGTCAACCAATCAAAACCATTGGTTGCTGAACAACACACGGCCGCTAGATGACAGCGGAAATTGTGGCCTCACCGATGACCCCTCTGCGACGTCCCCTTGCTGTGCTGTGACCTGGGCCTGGAATGTTTTGTGCCTCTGCCACTCGCAGTGAAGAGCCTGCCACCTCTCTGCTGACATACTGTTTGTTCTAAAATGTACAGACATTTGTTTGATGAAGATTCGTATATGATAAATTTACACACCCTGTATTTTGACTCCATGAAGGAACCCAGTAACAAGCTTGGAAACCCCCTTGGATATAAATTCCCCGCTCCACAAATGGGCAGGAAAAATTGACTTGTATGTGCCGTTTAAAAAACTCTGGGGTATTTTTACTGAATATAAAAGCACAAACAGGCTTAATTAAACCTTCGGATATGAATTATGCTACAGAATTTCTTCTGTGGCGGTGAAAAAACAAAGTTTCTTTTACTGAGTACAATTGTAGAACAAAAGCTTAATTAACCCCTGGATGTAAATTGCGCAAAATAATTGAGCAACCAAAAACTACGAGCTTTGTAAGCGTGTTACAATTGGCGTTTTTCTACGCTACACAACAAGAGAAAAAAATTGTAATTAACCTTCGCTTGTGAATTATGCTACAGGAAAATTTTAATTTTTGCGGTGAAAAAGACGGTTAATTTTTTTTTCACCACAGCAGAAAAACAATGCTTAATTAACCCTGGATGTAAAATTGCGCCAAACAATTGTGCAACCACAAACTACTTTGTAGCGTGTTACAATTGCGTGTTTTCTATGCTACACAACAAGAGAAAAAATTGTAATTAACCTCATTGTGAATTAGGCTAACAGGAAAATGTAATTTTGGCGGGGAAAAAGACGGTTTTATTTAGTCCCCCCACAGCAAAAAACAACGCTTAATTAACCCCTGGATGTAAATGCGCCAAACAATTGAGCAAACCCCAAACTACGAGCTTTGTAGCGTGTTACAATGGGTGTTTTTTTCTACGCTACACAACAAAGAAAAAAATTGTAATTAACCTTCGCTTGTGAATTATGCTACAGATAAATTGTAATTTTTGGCGGTGAAAAAGACGGTTTATTTTTGTCACCACAGCAGAAAAACAATGCTTAATTAACACCTGGATGTAAATTGCGCCAAACATTTGAGCAACCACAAAACTACGGAGCTTGTAGCGCGTTACAATGCGTGTTTTCTACGCTACACAACAAAAAAAAAATTGTAATTAACCTTCGCTTGTGAATTAGGCTACAGGAAATTGTAATTTTTTTTGGGGGGTGAAAAAGACGGTTTTTTCTTGGAGTCACCACAGCAAAAAACAACGCTTAATTAACCCCTGGATGTAAAATTTCGCCAAACAATTTGGGGCAACCACAAACTACGAGCTTTGTAGACGTGTTACAATTTGGGTTTTTTTCTACGCTACACAACAAAGAAAAAATTTAATTAACCTTCGCTTGTGAATTAGCAACAGGAAAATTTATTTTTTTGGCGGTGAAAAGACGGGTTTTTTGGAGTCACCACAGCAGAAAAACAACGCTTTTAAATTTAACACCTGGAAAGTAAATTGCGCCAAACAATTGAGCAACCACAAACTACGAGCTTTGTAGCGTGTTACAATGGCGTGTTTTCTAAAGCTACACAACAAGAAAAAAAAATTGTTATGAACCATGGCTTGTGAATTAGGCTACAGGAAAATTTTATTTTTTGGCGGTGAAAAAGACGGTTTCTTGGGGTCAACCACAGCAGAAAACAACGCTTAATTAACCCCTGGATGTTTAAAATTCGCAAAAGAAATTGAGCAGCCAAAAATGAAGTGGTATTTTTATTGTAAAAACCTGTTTTTTTTTAAATGAATACAACAGGAAAAACTGGCTTAGATCCCCCTTGGATATTCAATGTGCTGTGAGCAATAGCATTAAAATGATATGCAGCTGCAGTGGACGCACACTGGATTTCAGATCCAATACCCAAAAAAAAACAGAAATAGAACGTTAAGAGAACATCTCTGAGACAACTGAGACAACCCCACAAAAATCGCTGTATAAAAATCAGTTCTTCAGTAACATTCACCCGGGAGCACCTTCCCTGAACAGTACAGTGAGAGGTATGAGCTCCCAGCGTCTCTGATTGGCCTTCATCCCCTGCACATGTCATGCAGGCTATCCCTTCTTCCTCCCAGAGCTCTTTGCCCCATGTAACGCCATGTGCTCGCAGCCATTTTATCAATCAAAAGCACACTTCGTTCACCCGAAGTACCCCAATCTTCGACTTCGTTCAGAACCGAAGTTTTCCTGAAATTCTAAACGAATTCCACTTCATTAGAATCAATTCGCCCATCTCTAGTTATTTTTCTGGCCCTATCCAAAGTCCATTTGTGATGCCCCATTTCCTGTAAAGGGTTTTTCAATATCTTCAAACTGAGTTTGCAATGAATCCGAATTTAAACAGGCATGTTTCGTCCTAATATACTCACCTATTGGAATGGAACGTAATGTATATTTAGGGTAATTACTTGTGGCATGTAAGATAGTGTTGCCTGATGTGTCTTTTTTGTACAAATTAGTGAAAACACAATGATCAGACACATAAAAAAGTGATGTTCTAAAAAAAATTTAAAATTTTTTTTGAATTGTAATTGAATGTAAATTTAAGATTGTAAGAATTAATATATTAATATACTGTTTGAAATGCTGAATGTCTGACTGACATTCCGACCACACTATCAACAGGTCATCTATATAGCGACCATGGTAAGATAAGCAATGAAAAAAAGGATTATCAACAGAAAAAATGAAAGTCTCCTCCCACCAGGCCACATACAGATTAGCCAGGGAGAGGGAGAACTTGGCCCCAATAGGGGCTCCCTGTATTTGTAAATAAAACTGTGAATTGAATGTAAAATAATTGTGCGTCAAAAGATACCTGTTACGGGTGTCCCTGTGCCCCCCGTGTCGGGTCGCAGGCACACCCGCAACGCCGCAGCGCCTCCTGCTGCGGCCGGTGCCGCAGCACGGTGCTCGGGCTGCGGACACCCCAGCGCTTCTATGTCCACTTACCTCGCCACGCTCCTGTTTCCGTCCCGGCGCGCGCTCCTGCTGCCGGCCGGGTGCGCGCGCGGCACTTCAGGAAAATTTAAAGGGACAGTGTGCCGATGATTGGTCTCACCGGGCGCTGACCATATTTAAGCCCTGCCTATTCCCTAGCACCTTGCCGAATCAATAGTGCCCTGTGCCTAGAGAGGAAGCGTTCCAGAGTGTCTTGTTTTTTCTACCGTGTACTGTACCTTCTGCCTCCGTCCCTTGACCACGAATCTTTGCCGCCTGTCCTGACCTTCTGCCTATCCCTGACTACGAGCCTGCTTCACGATTCTGTACCGCGCAACACCTCGGCTGCCACCGCAAGCAAGTCACATCAGGGGTAGCGACCTGGTAGTAATCTGCCGCAGCAAGTCTATCCCGCTTTGCGGCGGGCTCTGGTGAAAACCGGACCTACTTAGACTCCGCTCCCTGGCTTGGCTTACACCATCGCTTGTGGTGGTTCAGAGGATCCACTAACATATCCGTTACAATACCTCACAACATCCAGAATAAACTCAATGTATTCTTCTGTATATGTACTTGAACCATATAAATGATGAGCAAGGGATGTAAGTGCTAGATCATGGGGAATACTGGAATATAATGCACAAATGTCACAAGTAACCCAAGAAAAATTATTTTGCCAGGAAAAACCATTGAATGTATGGAGAACTTATGTGCTATCCCTAACATAGTTGGGCATTCAAGTTACTAAAGGCTGAAGAAGGTCATCGACGCATGCACAGATTCGTTCATTCAGGGATTCTATTCCCGAAATAATTGGTCTCAAAGGGGGCAAGGTGGTCGACTTATGTATTTTAGGCCAGCCATGGAATATAGGGATAACTGTACAATCTGTCAATAAATACTTGACACCTTCCTCCTGTAAATTGGATGAAATTTCTTTATATTCAAAAGTGTGGTCACCTCGTAATTTTTACAGTCAGAAGTGTTGTCCAATATCTCCATTGCCAAAATTTTGTACATACTCTTATCCATAACGACCACCTTGCTCCCTTTGTCTTCCATCTTAATGACAATGTCCTCCCTATCCTTCAATTGTCTAAATGTATTTCCAGAACTTCTAGATAAATTTTACTTAGTAGATGGAACTCCAGATTTTTATAAAGCTCTTAACTCTGTTTCCATAACTGATTGAAAATTGTTGTAGGCTTCTACCCAGTTCCTACCGGGTAAAATTTAGGATTAGGAATATGAAAAGAAGTCTTGTGAATATCTCTGTAGACCCCATTTTGAGAGGTAGACATTTTCTCTAAGGCTTTGAGATTCAATAATGCATTTTGTTCCTGAAAAGTAAGATTTGTATATTCATTTTAAATTCTCATAAGGTGGATAGAATTAGTTGTAATTAGATTCTCAAGAGAAAAAATGTTGACAAACTGTCAGATTTCTTATAAAACGGTTAATGTCCACTATTGTATCAAACAAATCAAATTCTTTGGTTGGAACGAAATTAAGTCCATCAACAAGTAAACTAAAGAAAGGTTTAACACATTGTTCACATTCTCTTTCCTTATATAAGAATCATTCCTTTAATGATGGATGTTATCGGCGTTTGTTCTGTATGTAGGGTCTGCCGGAACATCTGGTGTTTCTTGCCGACACGTTTTTTTATTTTGCCGCATATTGAAGATTCCCCAAGTGTTCCTCAGATCTCAGTCTTTCTCTACTATTTTGGGATTGCTCCGTGCTGCAGTCAGAATCCGAAGTTCCTGTTGTGTCTAATGAATCAAAACTGACCCGTCGTCTATGTGAGGGTTTCTGAAATCGGTTGTTTTTTTAAGATAGATTTAACTCTCCTGCCATAGTCTGAACTATGAGAATCATATCTCCTGTAAACACATCCCAACTGGAAGTCAAAGGAATCTCTCTGAAACTTAATCTTTTTTATTGCAATGATGTCATCCTACAATTTTTTCAGATTTGCTTTAATCTTAATCATTACCTTCCTTAAATGCTTGTAAAGACACATATGGAGGTAGTTTTTGTTCAATATTGCGTATTTGGGTTCTAATATCATCCAATTTAACCTCTTCATGTTACACAATTAACCCCATCAGGCGTTGGGAGCAATCAGAGAGTATTTTATTCCATTTTCTGAGGAAATCCTCTGAATAAATAAAGGTAGGGAACTTTTTAATTTGTAGCTCCCTAAGCATTATCAATTTCTCTATGTATGCTTTAAAGTAGAAAAATCCCACCAAACTTTGAGTTCTTGAGATGACAACTTTTCTAAAGTCTGTAACAATGACTGACAGTTCTGACCTTCCAAGGTTTCATTTTGGTTATCATTAAAAATTAATGAAAACTTCAGTTTACGCTGATTTTCCACAACCTGGAAAGGTTTATCTTGTGATAAAGGCACAATTTTAGTTCCAACAGCTGGAGAGTCACGACTTGAAGGAGATGAAGCAACATTATTAGTATAAACTTTGCTTTTGACCACAGGAATACTGGCTTGTCATTTTTCTGACATGTCACAAAAATGCAAATGATCCACTAAAGAATATTAAGTAGTATATTCATAGTCACCTAGTGCAAAATCAAATTATGAAGAGCATATGCAATTGAGGGGTAGCATATGGCCTGGTGGGAGGAGACTTTCATTTTTTCTGTTGATAATCCTTTTTTTCAATGCTTATCTTACTATGGCCGCTATATAGACGACCTGTTGATAGTGTGGTCAGGATTTCAGTCAGAGATTCAGCATTTCATACAGTATATTAACGATAATTCTTACAATCTTAAATTTACATTCAATTACAATTCAACAACTATTAATTTTTTAGACATCACTTTGTATATGTCTGATGATTGTGTGTTCACTACTCTGTACAAAAAACACGCCACAAATAACCATCCTAAACATACATTCCATTCCATTAGGTGAGTTTATTAGGGTGAAACGTGCCTGTTCAATTTCAGATTCTTTGCAAACTCAGTTTGGAGATGTTGAAAAATGTTTACAGGAAAGGGGGTATCACAAACAGACTTTGGATAGAAAATAACATCATCGAAAGATCACAATTTTTTATTAGAGACATGTAGTAGGAACAATAAATATATATCTTCTTCTCCACTTACATTCTCCACACGGCTTATAGCAATCAATTTAGTCAAATCACTAGAATTTAGCGGAAAAATCTTGCTATTTTATGTCAGGATCCCATAACTGCCAATATCCTGAATGAATGGTTACATTTTGTTTCCAGACGGGGTTGATATTTGGGATCATTTTTGTCTCCAAATCTATACAACGATAATTCCTCCGGTAATTCTTGAGCGAGTACTAAGGGCAGCTATAAGTGTGGGGGTGCTCGATGCAGTATGTGCAACTATACTAAGAAGGTCACTGTCACGGGCCGCGCCGCAGCCCGCAAGATGGGCTGTGGGCGCACCCGTGCCCCCGCCGGTCTCCGTGCGCCGGGAGCAAGTGGCGCCGCGGCCCGCTGTGCGCGACCCACTCGCTCTCCTGAGTGCATCTGCTTACCGCACCGCGCTCCTGCTTCCTCGTGTCTGTCGGCTGCCGGTAATTGGTTGATTGCCGCCGCTGACATTATATATTGGCTCCACCTCCAGCATGCTCTGGCCGAATCCATAGTGCCCAAACCCTATGTGAGGAAGCCTTCTAGAATCTCGGTTTGCCTTATCTGTGTACCAGTCCTGTTTGTGCACGTCCTTCGACCACGAACCTTCGCTGCCTGCCCTGTCCTTCTGGCCTGTCCCCGTTTACGGGTTTGTCTGCCTATTTTGCTCTGCATTGCACCTGGGCTACCGCCGCAAGCAAGTCACATCGGGGGTAGCGACCTGGGGGAATCCCGCCGTGCTAAGTCCAGTGGATCCACTACTCCCAGTCGTTACAGTCACAACATTTAAATCTAGTCATGGGGACGTAACCTATGAAATAAGCAACTTCATTAACAGTGACACCAAATCAGTGGTTTACATCATTCAGTGTCAGTCATGTGAGTTATCTTATGTTGGTTGCACAAAAAGGAGTTTAAAAAGATACATTTATGAGCACCTATTACACATTAAAAATCCCCATCATGTTAACCAATCAGGAGCATCTAAATAATTTTCTACAGTACATAATGGATATGCTAGCTCTTTTCTCTTTTGTGGTATCGAACAAGTTAAATGAGGTCGCGGGGTGGGGGGAGATTTAAAGCAGCGCCTGCTTCGGCGGGATGCTCAATGGATATTCAAATTGAATACCCGGATTCCATTCGGTCTTAATTTTAGAAATGATTTGTTATACTGTTATTAATCATGAATTTTTGCAGACATGTATATATACTTTTTAATGTAATTTATGTGTTATCTGCTAGTTTGCTAAAAGTTTTTCTGACATAATCATGTGACTTTGTATGAACCTTGTGATTGGTCAATTGTATCGGCATATATTTGTTGTTAACTTGATATTTATAAGACTACAATTAAGGGCATTGAATGCCTGAAATGCGTCAGTTATGACAAATCCTTGTTCTACGTATTATAACTTTTAATGTTTTGAAATAAAGGGAATGTTTTAAAGATACAGAGCTCAACAAGCGACTACAACCGTATTTTCCTTCATACGGCTTACAAGCAGCCAAGAAGCAGTGAGCGAACCTTCTTTGCTTGAAATTATGCTAGGTACTGGCTGTCCTGTGCATTTCCAATATTGAATGTTTTTTTTGAGGACTCTCTTAGGATAATATCTCATTAGTTATGTTTAGCCTTGATAGAATGCATAAGCGTGCAGAGTACTGTGGAGTGTATTAAGTAGTGTTCTCGTGTTGCTGTGGCTTGGTACATGTCAGACTTGGTATGGCCCCAGTCTGACCCCTCCCTGCATGGAGGTTATTTAACCCCATGTCGGCTCTTTTCCGCTGGTTATTCAGGAGGTACTTAGTTTCACTCTACTCCCTAGTTATGTTTAGCCCTGATAGACTGCATAGGCATGCAAAGTACTGTGGAGTTTATTAAGTAGTGTTCGAGTGTTTACATTTTTTTCATTTTAGTATCCCTGATCTCCATAAGATTAGTCAAGTTACAGCACGGTATTATTACACGGTGGATAAGTAGCCTGACTATTGGACTTGCTCGCTTGGAGTCCAGCAGCGGGCAAATTGTTCTGAGTTAAGACAGTGATACATTGAAAGAGTTATCTTTATGGTTTAAAGTAGTCAATAAAGTTGTGACTGACCTTCACCCAACAAAATGGTGGTATCATGTCTTTTGTCGTGCAGAGTAAACTAATTGTTTCAGTATGGTTAGGGAGCTGGTATCCCAGTAGTCTGGTTTTAAATAAGTAACAGGATATGTTTCTTTTTCTCACTGTATGGTGGTATTATTTAAATCACTGTGTTGAAGTATTGTTTAGTAACTATATTTAGGAGTATTCCAGAGAAAAATATGTATCATATTGCTTAACTGCTGTTCCATTTATACTCATCCTTACAACAGTTACTATAAGTTATCACTATAATTGATCATCACAAACAAGTGAAATGTGATGAGTATAATAAATGAGCCTTTAAAAGGGTTGTCCGACACCTCTTTATTAAGTTTAACTATGGTGCATAGGAAAAAAAAACAAAAAAACATACTTACATGTTAATGCACATTTATTGCAGCAATGCATCTCACACTCTTCTTTCCTGTTTTGTTTTTTGTCTCCAAGGTACGGAACATCACCGCTGCAGTCTCTGATTGGCTCCAGTGGTCACATTATACTGCCTAATGTCACTGTTTGAAAGCCAGGGCTTAGAACATAGACTGCTGCAGCCAATCAGAGGCCGTAACTGGAACACAGGAGAAGACCTATAAAGAGGCATTTCACTGGAACGAACGGGAGTTTAGAGATGAGTATCTTTTTCCCGTCCTTTGCTCTCTACTTAGAATTAAAAAATGCAGATTGGACAACCTTTTTAATGTGGTGGTATTTAGGTTGAGTATCTGGTTGAGTAAACGATATATTCATTGTCACAGTCCATGCTGCGGTTCCCATTTTGGGCTGTGGACATGGCCGCATTCCTGCTAGTTCCCTGTTGCAGTGCTGCTGTCACTGTGAACACACCTGTCTTCGCTGCCCGCCTGCTTACCCGTTTGTGGTTGTTGTGTGAATTTTCCCATGCTGGCCTTGCTGCTCCACTATCATATGGCTGCCCTATTTCCTCTGGCTTTATATTGAAGCACGCTTAAACCCTCCTCAACTTTATTCCACAGTGGCGCAGGTTTTGGGCTTCCTCTTCCCCAAATCGCCTTTCCCCCTGGTGGTTAAAGCCTGCTCCCCTCACACTCCCTCCCTGTCTTAGTGTTGTTTTTTGTTGGTGTTGTCTGTTTTTTTCCTTGTGGGATCCTGCATGTTGTTTTTTAGGGGCTGCCATTTTTTTGTCGAGTTTTTTGTCTGTATTTTCCCCCTCCCATTTCTTCTATCTGAGTGCCAGGTGTCTGCTGTTTCCTCCATTGCCTTGTCAGTTTTACCTTAGTTCCTAGCCAGTTTCCTAGGTGTGTCTCTGCTTTCTTTCCTGTCATGTTCTTGGTGTTGTCCTGTCTTAGTTCCTATTTATGTTTTGCACCTTGGCCTCCGTCTGTCCTTCCCCCTTTTGGCATCTGTTTGGCCTTTATCTCTGTTTACTTCTGTCTCTATGTCTGTTCTGTACTTGCACATTTCTACACCGAGTCTGCTGTATTTTGTCCCTATTCCTGTTGGTGCCTATTTTTTTTTTTGGCACTTCGGGGCCTGTCTTTTCGCGTCAATGCCGGGGACTACTCTGAGGTCACACCTGGTTGCTTAGTTACACCCCCTCGGAAAAAGCCTGGCAGTAGTCCAGTGGGTCCACTACCCACTTTACCCATTCACCCGTTACACCCAATATTCTGTACAAGGGTAAATTTCACCTTCTCACAAAGTTGCTGCAGTAAAGACCAATGTGAAAGGGAGAAAGATGGGCTCTTTCAGAGAACTATTTCCTGTGTCCTGGTAAACAACACCCAATTCACCCAATCATAGAGAGTCATAAGTGAATTATGTGAACAGAACTTTACACAAGTAATAGTAAGCCTATTATATATAATCAAAGGAGGATTTATTACAGAAGTTTATATGCTAGACATGACTGCATAAAAGAAAACCCTTATGAAATTTTCCCTGTTGAAATTAAACCCAAAATTTTTTTTTAAACCATGGATAAAAGAGGGCATACAACATTGGGTTAAGAGTTGAATTAAAGTACCCTAGCCACAGAACAACATTGTAAACATCTTCAGATGTAGAGAAATTCAAAAAAGGATCGATGACTGTTACAGTAAAGAATGGCAACCAGCACAATAAAAACACTCCCATAATTAAGCTCAATGTTCTTGCTGCTTTGTTTTCCCCTGGTCATATCTTCTTGTTACGGTTTCCTTTTTTCCCCCACAAGGAATTTGGGGTTTGATAGGCCTTTCTTGTTCCTTGCAAGAAAAAAAAAAATTAATGTAAATGCCCAAACATTAGAATCCCGAATAAAAAAACGATTAATGAAAAAAAATTGCCCCCAAAGTTTTTTTCAATATCAGAGTACAGAGCCACTCATTTTTAAAATAGCAATGTAAGATATATGCTTCTGTATGTATTTCAATAGGGTAAGACCAAAAGAATACAACAAGGGGAACCACTAACAAACAAAATACGTATCAGGAAATTTACATTTTTCTGTAATAGTGGGGAGGGGGACAAATTTCATAAAACCGGTTAAGAAAAGAAGAAGAGTAAAAATGACTTTTACACAGCATCACACAAAGCAAATGTGAACTTTCGAAAAAAATTCCAAAAACCCCATGAGGTGACAATCTCACCAGCTGATGGCATGACCATCAGGCCAACAAAGAAGTCACTATAGCCCAAAGGGCAAAATTAGGAAAATTGTTGGAGTTGAAGTGCTTGAAATGAGAAAAACCCCTAGATCACCCGGGTTTCCGAAAACTGTGAAAACCCCCTGCTCCAACATGACTATTAAAAAACCCAAAGACTAAAGGAGATCTGCTTTTTCTAAAGCAGGAGCGTTGAGAAATTAAAAACAAATATTCATGTCTTTTCATTCGTTTAAACCAGTGGGAAATTTATGGCAAATAGAACGCAAACCGGTGAGGGCTGAAAAGCAGATCACTGCAAGAATAAAAAAAAACTTATAGTTAGATACAAATACTGTCTACAGGGTCTCAAAAGGATACACCCCCAAATTTTTGTAAATATTTAAATTATATCTTTTCAGGACCACACTAAAATATGCACTTTGAACAATTAAGCATTCGTGTAAAACTGTAACATGCAATTTTGGTTTTTTCCCTAAAAATAACTCAACACACAAGCATCAATGTCTAAACACCAATGGGCCCAATTTGCCATTTTCCCTCCCTGGTGTAATGTGACTCGATAGTTTTTCAATTTTTTAAGATTTCAGGTGTGAATGGGGAAGGTGGTACTTTTTGGGGTTATTGATCTCACAGCTCGTCTGGAATTCAACAGGCCCCCATCATGGCAAAGAGCTGTCTGAGGATCTGAAAAAAGAATTGCTGCTCTGAATAAAGATGGCATGGGCTATAAGAAGATTACCAACACCCTGTAACTGAGCTGCAGCATGGTGGCCAAGACCATATAGCATTGCTGCAGAGGTTAAAGGGGTGGGAGGTCAGCCTGTCAGTGCTCAAAACACACGTCCAAATTGGTCCATATGACTGTTGTCCCAGAAGAAAGCCTCTTTTAAAGATGATGCACAAGAAAACCTGCAAACAGTTTGCTGAAGACAAGGAGACTGAGGATGTGGATTACTGGAACCATGTCCTGTGGTCTGATGAGACCAAGATAAACTTATTTAGTTCAGATGGTGTCAAGCGTGTGTGGCGGAAACCAGGTGTGGAGTACAAAGACAAGTGTGTCTTGCCTACAGTCAAGCATGGTAGTGGGAGTGTCATGGTTTGGGGCTGCATAAGCGCTGCCAGCTGTGGGAAGCTACGGTTCATTGTGGGAACCATGAATGTCAACATGTGCTGTGACATACTGGAGCAGAACATTATCCCCTCCTTTTGGAAACTGGGCCGCAGGGCAGTATTCCAACAAGATAATGAACTCAAACACACCTCCAAGACTACCATTGCCTTGCTAAAGAAAATGGGGGCAAAGGTCCTGGACTGGCCAAGCATGTATCCAAACCCTATTGAACCTCTGTGGGGCATTCTCAAGTGAAAGGTGGAGGAGCACAAGGTCTCTTATATCTACCAGTTCAGGGATGTTGTCATAGAGGAGTGGAAGAGTGGCTGCAAATACAGTGAAATAAACTGTCCGAGTAATGCCATGAAAGATACAATTTTCAGTACAATACTGTACCTAAATCCTGTATATAGATACTGTTATACAGTACTTCAAGGAATACTTTTATTAAAGAGAGGATTTTTTTTTATGTAGCCAAATTCCTTCAGAGGCCAGCTTGAAGCGAGCAAACCTCAGTAAATGGTGACATGGTTACACTTGCGCAGACTCCCCTATTCATGTCTTTGGGAATTCTTAATGTATCCAAGCACACTTGCTCAGCTATATTCAGAACCCCCATAGAAATTAATGGGAAGGACGGCCAAAAGTTTCACCCATCCCATCACTGAGGTCAACATGTAGCTCTCCACTGCACTTACAAGAACAAATGGTAAAACCCATTTAATATTCATGGAAATAAAAATTTTCTAATTTCCACCTTTTTTTCAATTTTGGCGGTACTACACAATTTAGAAATTAAAAAGGTCTGTACTTCTGTAGCTGCCACCATCCTCCTTTTAGGAAAAAAAATTACTTCCCGACTCCAATCTGAAAATCAGAATAAATCCCTGGATCAATGACCCCTCTTCAGAATACTGATGTCAGGGCTAAGCTGTGCTCGGACTGCAGACAGGCTGCAACAGCTGATGTGCGCGCCCTCCCTGATTCACTTGCTGCTGACATGCTCTGTGAGTGACAGACGCCCAGCCACTCCTGACAGGGGGCGAGTGCACCAGCCAATGGGAGGACCCGGTGGCCGCTCCAATCAGCTGCAGGGGAGGTATCCAGGAATCCCATTTAAACTCCCTGAAAGCTGACTGCTGCGCCTGTGATATTCCTGGCTACCTTGTGTTTCTTGTTCTTTGTTTTGTTGTTTTGCTAACCAGTATACCTGACCTCGGCTTGTTCTCCTGACTCCGGCTTGTCTCCTGATTTTGTGCTTTGCTTCCGTTTGGCTTTTGACCTCGGCTTGTTTACGTTTATTCCTCTGGTTCTGATTTGTGGCTTTGGCGTTCCTATTTGATATTGACCTGGACTGTTTGACTATTCTTGCTTCTCACGGCCCCAGCACTTTAGCAGCGCAGGGACTGTCGCCCAGTTGCCGTCTGCCGCCTAGGGCAGCACGTCAAGTAGGCAGGGACAGTGGGCTGGGTTCCAGTTAGGGCTCACTGCACCTCCCTTGACGTGACAATTAATCACTGTAACTTCTTATATGATTACGCTCTAGAAATGTATATATTTTTGATATATTAAGCATATTTATTATATTACTCTGAAGCCATCTTGTCTCTATACTACATCACCCTAATCGTGCTAATCTTTCTGGGTATTGCAGTCCACACAGTCCTTTTGTTATTTTTGCTGCCCACCTTTGAACCTTTTCAAGCTCAAGAATGTCTTTCCTGTGCACTGGTGCCCAAAACTGTACACAATACTCCATGTGTGTCCTGACCACTGATTTGTATAATGGGAGAATAATGTTCTCATCATGTGCTTCTATGCCCCTTTTAATACACCCCATGATCCTATTTGCCTTGGCAGCTGCTGCCCGATACTGGCTGCTACAATTAAGTTTACTGTCCACTAGGATTCCCAAGTCCTTCTCCATGTCACTTTTTCCCAATGTTTTTCTGTTTAACAAGTAATCATGGAATGGATTATTCCTTCTCATGTGCATAACCTTGCATGTATCCATGTTAAAACAAATCTGCCACATCTCTGCCCAGGCCTCGAACTTATAAAGATCCCTTAATAATAAGACATGATCCTCTATTATGTTGATTACTTTACAAAGCTTAGTGTCATTGGCAAAGATTGATATTCTACTGTGTATTCCCTGTGTAAGGTCATTAATGAATATATTAAAGAGAATAGAGCCTAATACTGACCTCTGTGGTACCCCCCCAGTAACTGGGTCCAGTCCGAGTATTTACCACTAATCACCACCCTTTGTTTTCTATCACTGAGTCAGTTACTTACCCACTTGCAAACATTTTCCTCCAGTCCAAGCATACTCATTTTAATTACCAACCTATTATGCTTTGGTAAAATCTAGATATATGACATCCAATGCCTCACTCTGTTCCAGTTTAGAACTAACCTCCTCGTGGAAGATGATGAGATTAGTTTGACAGAACCAATCTTTCATAAACCCATGCTGGAACAGCGTCATACATTTATTTTCAGTGAGATACTCCAGTATAACATTTCTTAGAAAATCTTTAAACATTTTACCTACAACAGAGGTTAAACTGGGGAATAACAACGGTTTTCTTTAACAGTTGAACAGGAATATGCACCACACTTTGCTTATTGGCACTTTTAACCGGGGCTCACCAAAAGTCAGTCACTTGAGTTTTGGACTTCTGACACATATTGTAGTGGCTCATCTGTAGGACAGACATTTCCCTCTCCATCCACTCTCTGTATCCACATTTCTGTGCCTTCCAGTCAACTTACAGGTGGGTACAATTAAGCTTCACCATGAGGAAATACAGCCGTCAAATGGCTACATTTGCAACCAACGGGTCTCCTTCCCACAGCACCACTGTCTTCTCTCTCTTTCTAAGGAACACACTGACTCCTCCTTTTCTGAATCCCAGTCTTTATTCCGTGCATCTCTATCTTTATCCACATACTTCTAAATAGCTCTGTGCAGGTTCCCATTCACTTTAATTTTCCCCTGCGCGTAAGCACTGGCAAGAAGTGCCATGTCACTTCTTTTACCTGGCACTCAGTATGCGTCGGGGAATACGTCTGAAAAATCATAGTACTTGTTGGTGCATTTTTCCA
>JAODAL010028492.1:0-53230 GCA_025379985.1 Phyllomedusa bahiana
GACCTTCTTCTTGCTCTCCTTTGACGCTCCTAACACAACCATCCCCAAAGACTTTCCATGCTTCTCCCTTTCTTGGAATCAGCCCAACAACAAAATCCCCTCCATTTTCACCAGTTTCAAAAGAAACCTAAAAAACCCATCTTTCAATTCCCTTAACCAACAAAACCCCTCTGCCACGTGCCACCCCACAAATATGTCCGGCCCTCACCTTTGTCTCTCCCCTCCCCCCTTTGGGGAAATTGTAACCTTTGCGGCGGGGTCCTCTCTCCCTCTGTACATTGCTAGATTTATCATCACCTTTGTACTTTTTTTGACTATGTATTAACCCCTCCCCCCCCCTTGAAGCGGCTTTTTTAAAGATATTCGAGGTGTAATTGCGTGAAATTCCCCGAAATACGCCCTTTAAATTTTACCCCCTGTTCAGGAGCTACCGCGGGGGGGGGTGGGGGTACCCCGGGCCCCCAAACTTGCATTACTCAAAAAAATTAAGACAAAAAAATACCCCCAAACAGGGGGGGAAGAAAAAAGCAAATGGGAAAAGGGGAGGGGTTTTTTGGGATGGGGGGGGAAGTAGGAAAAACGGTAAAAGGGGTTTAAAATTTAAACCATGTAAATATCTTAAACGAGAAAGGTGGAATACAATTTTCTAAAATAAAAAAACATGTCTGAAACAGTTTTTTTTTTTACCGGCAAAATAACAGGGAAGCATTTTTCAAAATACAACAAAGGCAATGGCAAACCAAAGAAAGGCAAAGGGATGCCAAAATAAAGCCTTTTAAAGCCCCCTACAAAATTTTTAAGCATCCTAAAGAAAAATAAAAGAAAAGAAAAAAAAAAAAAGGGGGGGGGAATTCCAGGGGGGCACGGGGGCCCCCCACAGAAAGAGGCGAAAAGAATAATGACCACAAGTCGATGTCGCATCTCAGGCTTTCAAAAAAATTAAAGGAAATATGGATGGACCCGGAGTGCAGTTAATGGAGTGAACAACAAGAGAGAGACAGCCCAGTCAAAAAATCCAATTCTGGTCCTCACAACAAATTTTTAATTTGGTTTTTGGGGAGCCTTTGTATGTTGAACCCCTATATGTTTTAACCCTTTCCCTAAAGAAAATGGTGGGTTTTTGAAGACCCCAAAATGTAACCCGGCATAATGAAAAATTAAGATTAAAGAAAATAAAGGAAATAAATAATACAAGCTGGAAATCACTTCCTATAATGAAAACAGCAACTTCTTTGGGTCATGTATTTTATATACAATGTACCAAAAATAAAGAAAATTTTAGCCCCCTCACTTGCCCAAAGGATGCTCGTCTGGTACATTAAAAGCAGAAACATAAGTAGCACTTTTACTTTAGAGAAAACCCCCAAACACGCATGCACTTCCTAAAGCAGATGTTTTACAAGTAAAACGTTTTTATGATTTTGGGTTTGGTTTTTGGGGCTGGGATATTGTATATTGAAACCAGCCAACATCAGTTTTCCCAGGGAGGGCCGTTCCAAGGGTAAATTGCACTCAGGGGGTGAAGAAAAATTTTTCCCCCTCTTAACATAATCGCCCCAATGCACAATTTCATACCCAACTAAAGCCAAAAAATACAAAAAGCTTTATACAATAGTTATGTTAAAATTTCAAAATAATAGTCATTTAGTTACCCCAAAAAACACTGTACACAAAACCCCAATTCCCAAAGGAATACACCAATGCCCACTAAGATCAATATAATCACCACAAAATAGCGACTGTAATACTCGCCCACAACCCGACCCCATTCACCCCACAGGGGTTGAATAATCCACCCCAAAACCCCTTAAAGTTTCCCCTTCCCACCCTATGACAATAATAACCCCCAACACCTTAGTGCCCAATAAAAACCCGGCCCTAACCACCCCCAGACCACAATCACCCCCACTGTGTTTAATAATACCAAAACCCGACCCCAAAATCACCACCCCTAGTACGAAAAATACCACCACACCAGACCACATCACCACCCAAAGGAGAAAAATACACCATACCATTATTTAATATAACCATTTTTTCAAACAATTTTACCGCATACATGACCATACGAGATGGGTAAGCTGTATCATTTTGAACATTAATGATTACCGCCAGCGACTTCTCCCGGAAACAACTCTTCACTTTAGAATTTACAAAACAAACAACTTAGACTCCTCACTTTATCAGCAGTTCTCTACCATTTCATACCTCTGTACAAACTCCCCATCTATAGCGCCCAAAATGGTGATAATTACCCCATTTTGCCCCAAACAGTAAAAGTACCCAGAAATGGCTATGGAGCTTCCATTTGTGCACCAAGTTTTAGTCTTGTTTTGTAAATCAATATAGGAAGTAGTTAAATTCCCTAACACAGTATCTAGGAACACCCCCAAAATTGGTAGGCAGTCCTCAATTAGGTAGGTGTATAGTGCCCCAGTAGTTAGGTAGACTTATAGGTCCCCAAATAGGTATCTCAGTCCCCTATTACAGTAAGTAGATAGGTAGTTATATAGGCCTCCCAATAAGTAGAAATATATATCGCATTCCCTATTATGTAGGTAGTTATTTGACCCCTGTAGCCAGGTAGCTGCCTTCTGCAGCCAGGTAATTATATGCCCCTTGTAGCCAGGTAGTTATATGCCCCCTGGTGGTTGCCCCCTGTAGCCAGGTAGTTGCCCCATGTAGCCAGGTAATATGCCCCCAGTAGCCAGATAATATGCCCCTTGTAGCCAGATAATATGCCCCCAGTGGCCAGGTAGTTATTTCCTCCCCTGTAGCTAATGAAAAAAAAAAAAAGGTACTCACCTCTTCATGTTCCCTCTCCGTGTCGCCAGGTCCGGGAGCTGGTGAACAGTGTAAGTCAGGTAGCTGCCCCCTTTAGCCAGGTAGTTGCCCCCCTGTAGCCAGATAATATGCCCCCTGTAGCCAAGTAGTTTCCCTCAGTAGCCAGGTAATATGCCCCCTGTAGCAAAGTAGTAGCCCCCTGTAGCCATATAATTGCCCCCTGTAGCCAGGTAGTTATTTCCCCCCCTGTAGTTAATGAAAAAGAAAAAAACCAAAGAAGGGAGAAGGCAGGAGGGTAACGATCCGTGCTGCCATTTCCTTATAGGAGCATCTGCACAGCTAGTGTGCAGCTCTGACTCTGACTCTGCACGGCCATTGTAAAACAGCGGTGCAAAGTCAGAGACTAATCGCCAGGCGGGCAAGGTGGGCAGCTACGGCGCCCCCTCTGGTGAGCGAAGCCCAGGTGATCACCCGCCTTGATCACACGTAGGAACGGCACTGTCCCTACGAAGACCATTGTATGTGGAAAATACTGCATCCTGAAGTCATTGTAACTTGAGGGGCCAATGCGTGTAAGCCATCTGGGCCTGGAGCATTGTTCACTTTCAGCTTATTTAACTTGGCTTGAACCATTTCTACACTCTGCCAATTTATTATGTTAGTTGATGTATTAACAGTACTAGCACCACCTGCATCCTCACTGGGCCCGACCCCATCAGCTACTTTCTCCTCTTTTGTGTATACAGAGCTGAAGAACCTATTAGTACCTCTGAATTTTCCTGATCCCAGTGACCAGCTCCCCATTCCTGGTATTTAAGGGTCCTACATGCTCTTATTTTGGCACAGTTTCTTGGGGTTTGTCTTGTTGTCCTTGGCCTCCTGCCTTTCATTTTGTATTTTAGCTGATTTGATCACTTTTTTTACAAATTTTATTAAGCTCTGGGAAATTGTCAAAGGCTAATGCTGATCCCTCTGACTTATGTTTTATAAATGTCCATTTTTATTATTTATTGCCCTTTTAACAGTAGCACCTTTCTACAATACAGTGAAGGTACTACATGTTCTGTACTGCTCTTTGGATGTGCCAGGATGAGTGCCTCCTTTGGGCACCAGGTGAGCGCCCCATTTTTTTCCTGGTACATTGTATATAAAGTACATAACCAAAAGAAAATTAGAAAATAGAAAGTGATTTCCAACTTCCAGCAGCTCTTCCTGACTGGTATATACATCAACTTACTTTATCTGTATACATTATCTTCTTGTCTTTAGTCTTTACCAGGGGCGTAACTAGAGAAGCCAGGGCCCCAAAGCAAACTTTTGGATGGGGCCTCCTACCCCTCCCCCCCCCTCACTGACCATGAACATTTACCAGGAAATGTTGTTAGATAATGTAGATAATACAAGGGGCAAATACCTCCCCATACATAGCACCATCATACTGCTACCAAACAAATCCACTATGCCAAAACCAACATTACCAATAACACTACTACATATGGACCTGATTATACCGCCAGAACATGACCACAAATTAACCACCACAAAGTGATTGAATAATACCCCACTCTATTATGATCAGTTACACAAAGAAAAATTTAGTAACGCCATATAGTGACCATATAGTGGTAGACACCAGTGTACACAGGCTCTGCAGACTGTATATAACCACCATATAGTGACCATATAGTGGTAGACACCAGTGTACACAGCCTGTGCAGACTCGGGTAAGGCGCCGGGGCCGGATGGCCTCCCATATCAATATTTCAAGACCTTTAAGGGGATTCTAGCTCCCCATATGCTGTCCCTCTTCAACTCGTTCCTAAAGGGCTCCCCGATCCCCACCTCCATGTCCCACTCATACCTCACTCTTATTCACAAAGCGGGGAAGGACCCGGCTGATAGCGCGAGCTATAGGCCCATAGCCCTCCTGAATTCGGACCTAAAAATCTTTACCAAATTGCTGGCAAACAGGCTGGGGGTCTGGCTGCCTCAGCTGGTCGATAAGGATCAAGTAGGTTTTGTCCCTTCCCGTCAGGGAGGTGACAACACCAGAAGGACCATCGACCTGATTGAGGTCCTCAATGCTCAGTCGGAACAGGCCCTTCTTCTCAGCCTGGATGCAGAAAAGGCCTTCGACCGGCTGGGGTGGCCATTCCTCTTTGAAACACTGACTGCCTTTGGCTTTGGGGGCCCATTCATGACGGCTGTCAGGAGTCTATACACATCCCCCTCTGCGGCCGTTAAGCTGCCCCACCACACCTCTGACTCTTTTCAGATTAAAAACGGGACGAGACAGGGGTGTCCACTCTCCCCTCTGTTGTTTGCCCTGTGCATAGAACCCCTTGCGGCGGCAATCAGAGCTCATCCGGATATTAGAGGGGTTAAGGTGAAAGAAAAGGAATTCAAACTCTCCTTATTTGCTGACGACATCCTTCTAACTCTGACGAACGCACACATCTCTCTCCCTTCCTTACATGGTCTGCTAGAGCGGTTTGGTGCCCTCTCAGGCTACAGGGTGAACACCGCTAAAACCAAGGCTCTTCCCATCAACCTGCCCCCGGAGATTCTGGGTTCTCTTAAAAGTAATTTCCCCTATAATTGGCAGGCCCACCTCTCAGATATCTGGGTGTTATGATTACGGACAGATATGACACCCTCTACCAGGCCAACTTCCCGCCAATGTTTAGGGAGTTGAAGTCCCTCCTGGGCAAGTGGCATCCCCTGCCTATCTCCTTCTTTGGTAGGATTAATGCGGTCAAAATGACCATTCTCCCTAAAATACTGTATTTATTTGAGACGCTCCCAATACCTATTCCTATAAAAGAGCTGAGGTCCCTTCAAGCAGCGTCCCTGCACTTCATCTGGTCGCAGGGTAGACATAGAGTCGCCAAGACCGTAATGATGGCGAGTAAGCAGAATGGGGGGTTGGCAGTACCCAACTTCCTTCATTACTACTGGGCGGCCCACCTCCGTCAAATCCCAGCATGGTCAGCCTTGAGGTCGTATGCAAAATGGATGGAGATGGAGAGACTCTGGTTAGCCCCAGTCCACCCAATCATTCCTCTGGCACTCCGGGGTCCCCCCTGTAGGGCTCGTCTGTTAGGCCCAATTAGGTTCACCCTTAGCATCTGGCAGGCGTGTAGGGAACGGTTTCGCTTGGCGTCCCCGGCTTCTCCTATGACTTCGTTTCTGTGCACCCCTCTCTTACCCCCCAGCTCCTCTGGGTTTTTCGCTTGGCCGTGGCTGGGGCGTGATCTGTTCCGTTTCGCAGATATTGCAGGATTTCGAGATAGGAGGCTGCTTCCCTTTGACGCTCTTCAGGAGGAGCATGGTCTCCCGGCTTCCTCCAGATTCCACTACCTTCAAATTAGCCACCTACTATCCTCCTCTACGGTAACCTCAGTTTTATCACCCCCTACCACCTTTGAGCACATGTGCAAGACCGGGGTATCAACTAGAGGCCTAATTTCATCCATCTATACGCTTCTGGGGGATGTTTCGAACGGGAGCCGGGATCAAAACAAATACATGGCAAAATGGGAGGCCTATTTTGGGGAGCAGGTCCCCATTTTCACATGGCAGGCCATTTGGTGGGCTGCGGCCAGATCATCAGTGTGTGTGGCACAAAAGGAGAATCTATACAAGATTCCTTTTTAAATGGTATCACACACCTGATTTTCCTCCATAAGTGGTTCCCTCAAACCCCATCGGTCTGTTGGAGATGTGGCAATGCCACCCGGGCACCCTACCCCACATATTCTGGGATTGCCAGGGGCTGCAAACCCTTCGGAGAGAAGTGAGGGGTCTGTTTGAGCAGGGTTCTGGAGGTGGATGTCCCCCTAGATCCCCTATATATCTATGAGCGACCTGTTGATGGTCTTCCCAAGGTCAGGGGCCCGATTTATGCTGCATGTTCTCAAGGGCCGCTAGATGCCTGATATCAGGTAGATGGAAGCAGGCGAACCCCCCCTCTGGTTCTGACCTTGTGAAGAGAGTAGGAGAGGTTCGCCGTATGGAATACTTAACGGCTGTTCTACATAATAGGGTAGATCAATTTGAAAAAATTTGGGCCGTATGGGACGTGCGCCCTGATTGGGGTTGAGTGGATTTGTTACCTTTTGAGTCCCCCCTCCCTCCTCTCTCCTTTGTCAGACCTTGTCACTACCTTGTTTTTGTCCTAAGTCCTTTCTTTGGTTGCCATGATTAGTCTAGCCATTTTCAGATTGCGATTGCTAACGGGATTATGGGCACTGTTCAGGGCAACGTATCAGCCTATTACCGGTACGAGGCATATTCCCGTGTTGGTAGGGCGGTTACGGGCATATTATCATGCGGGTGTTTAATTCCACTGGGTAGATGCTCCCTCTTATCACCCTGTCATCTTGAAAAGCCACCGGTCTCATTACTAATCATACAGATGGGCTGCTGCCTTGTCCTGACCAGTGATCTGACAACTATGGCCCCCTTGATAGCACTTAGCATATTACATATTTGTTCTAGCTTATTTGAGATGTTATGTCTTTTGGTTACGTCCATTAGGATGTATGCCTTAGTCCAGATTGCTGAAAAATGATATCCCATTGGTTTATGCTGTTCGGGGCAACATGTCAGCCCTTTCTAAACCCCTACGAGGTACATTTTCCCAAATGGTGGGGCGGTCACAGGCATATCTTCATTCTGGTCTCCGATCTCGCCGGACAGATACCCCCCTCCTGTACCGCCCTTCCATGATCAGACGCCACCGTCCTTTGGGTAAATAATCAAGGGAGTGGGTGCTTTGCCCTGCCCAGAGATGTTATGACTTTGGGCCTTCCTGATAATACTTTACATGTTACATAATGGCTCCCAGTCACTTATTTGCTAAAGTCTCCCGATATGTGGTCCTTGACTATGTTAAACAGTTTCTGTTACTGAAGAATGATCTACCATTTGTCATCATTTATGTCTTTATTGAAAAATATTTGAATAAACATACAGTTAAAAAAAAAAAAAAACGTAATGAATGACACATTTCTAATTTATAGAATAATTTTATTGTACACAGTTTATAAAACCAGTAATTATATCCACCATTTTGTTAAAAAAAATCAGAATTAATCTGAAATATATTTATTAAAAAAACGCAATGTTCAAAATTCTGAAAAATAATGCTGCTCTGTGGAAAAGATGCCAGATGGCAAGCCTGTTCATCTATTGCTTCTTGTGTCGCTAAAATACCAGTGGGCCACGCTCTACACTAGTACGAGGCCCATGTCTCTCCTGTATGTACATCCACAATGAACATGACAAACGTATAGTAACCACTGCTAAGAACATGGCTGACATGGAGGTAGTCGGTGCTGAGGTAGTTGGAGCTGTTCCCCGGAAGGTAGTAGTGTTACAGGTCTGTCAGCTGCATGGAGCAACCACATCTATGTTGTATTTTCTGGAAATATGAAGCAGCCCTAAAAATGGCCACCTCCAATGATGAATACCAGTAAGATAGCTCAAGCTGAGTCAAACAGAACCGAGCTGTCCACCTTTTCATCCTCATATAGTTCGATTTCCTCCATCAGCTCAGTTTTGCTTCATTTACTTCAATTCCCCAAGAAGGCTCATTGCTTTCTGACAAATAATGGGGGAAAAAATAAGAAATATCATCATTTACATTTCCTCAGTGTTCATTTCTCATATTCAATAAAGAAAATGGTGGACCCGACAGAACTTCTATTAGATGAGGGCTGGGCTTTGCAAAGGCAATTGAAGATTGCTAAATATTTTACTTGTACAAATTGTGCAACTCAGTGCATTCCTATGGAGTAATTGTTGTAAGACTTTAGATTTACCACAAGTTGTGGAGTCAGGGCCATACATACATACGTAGTAGAAGCGGCCATTCTATGAACAGTTCCTCAAATTCTCGAGTGCTAGAAACATTACCGGAGTGAAAACCCAATATCCTGATATCTCATGATGTGTGCAAGCCATATACTCTTAAAGAGGTTGTTCACTTTTTGTTGTTTGTATTCATTATGTCTATAATAGGAAATGATACAATGTTATAATTTACTTGTATTAAAAATTCTACTCCTATACCTCTTTTATGCCATTATTGAAGGTCTCTAGCTGGAAAAAAAAATTGGTATAACCCATATTTCTGTTCATAGTCATGGCTCTCATGTAATAACTGTATGTAGTAAACATGGTGTCAGTCAAGTGACCCCCTGATAACCAGGTTAAACTGTCCAAGTATCTAACAGTAGATGACTAAGGAGGAGACCTTCTCCTCTATTACTTCCTCCAGCAGCCTCTTATCATGTCTGTCAGTGTCTGGAGAGAAGCCGCTCGCACATTCTTCTCTCTGTCTCACCTTTCTGCTTTTTTCGGTATTAAGTTTATTAACACAACATGATGAGCGCCTGTTACCTATATACGTCCCGGCTGTGGCCATCAGCTTTTCAGATGGATTTCAGATTTGAAAACCCGACTGTCAACCATCCCTGTAGACGTCAATTGAAAATACAAGCTGTAGTCTAAACGACTTGGATGTTCTGACGGTCGGATTTCAAATCTGAAAACCGTAAAAAAGAAAAAAAAAAACTGGAACATGCACATTATTCCACCCGGTTTTAGGGCAGAAAATATACTGTTCGGTGTTTAGGGGGGCAGCCGCATCCGCAAACTATGGACAGAACCTTCCCCCATCCGTTCAAAAGACGATAAAATACTGGTCGGATTCTTTAATCAGAATCTGACCTGATGCTTTGTCACTGCCGTGTGGTCATACTCTAAGGGAATGTTTTCGGACGGTTTTCAGACGGTTTGCGGTTTTGCAGACCGCCAGAAAAACCGGCCGAAAATGAGCAAAATGGTCCCCACTGCACGGGTTTTCTGCCCGGCGATTTTCCCGCCCGCGGTCCGCCCGCAAAACATTGAGCAAGCATAATCTTCCGTCCGATTTCCGGATGGAATATGTGCATCTCAATGTGAAGGGGGAGGGCTTTTCTCCGCTCATCGCAGTTAAAAGCCGCCCCCCCCCCCCCCCCCGCGGCCGTGGGGGCGGCCGCAAAACAGTGCAAATACCAGTCGCATAAGGGACCAGTATTTGTCACTTGCCGTGTAAACGGCCCCTAACTCTGCATGTCTGTTTTTATGACCGTGCGGAGTCCCTAGATGTACACTAATTATGCAGCTGTGAAAGTGAAGAGCTATCAGCAGAAGTCGGGCTCTCCACCGAGAAGCCAGGGACAGTTTGCTACTATTGCTGCCTTCTTGATCGCTTAATGAGTGCTGTATCACAGATAAGCAGAATGCTTTCTGAGTTTCTGCTGTGACCCTGGAGGCCATGTGACCGCAAGGGGTTTGGTAACTGTTGATGCTGCAGAGTCAGCTCTGATCAGCTCTGCAGTGGATTCAGGGGACTCTGTTTACCCTGTATTTCTCATGTAACATGCTACTTTATCAGCACCAGCTACAAAGGATATCAGCCCCAAAAAAGTTATGTAACATGACACCTAGAGGTCTTTTTCTGACATTATGGAAGGGAGAGAGGTCACATGTAAAGTAAAATAAAACAAAAACACAGAAAAATTAAATAGTAATTTAAAAAAAAAAAAAAAAAAAAGGAGAGCTCAAACCTCAATCTCCCGCCAAGGTGGTCCTAAAACTTTATATTAACTATATCTACAGTATGTACTTTGTATTATTATACGGTTACAAGATAAACTGTGTTGTTATATGGGGACACCCTTCCTGTCTATAATTACTAATGTATGCTAATATTTGTGATTTTTATTCTTGGAGTTGCCATTTTTTTTATTTTTATGGTGAATTGTTTTGATAAGTGTTTAAAATGATAGGATATAATGTAAATTGGGTTACCGTTGGAATTGGACGCTGATTGTGAGGCAGATTCAGCGCCGAATCCAGAATCAGCGTCCAAATCCGTTGTGTGAACATAACATTTAACTATTAACAGCATGACATGTAGAGAAACAGCAACTAGTAACTACACAATGAGGAGATTGGTGGAATAACCATATCAATAATAATTATTCCACCATTATTCCTATTCAGTTCCCCCTGCTACCTGACTGTGACCCTACTGCTACCTGACTGCCAGGAGGTCACATGAGTGTTTAGTCCATACAGTTTCTCTATGGCAGCCATTACTGAGGAGCAGAGTGTGGGTTACACCATTTTTTTTTCTAAATAGAGAACCGCTGCGCTAGTGTAAAAGAGGTAATAGAACAAAATTATTAATTCATGTATATTTCAAAATTGATTTCCTATGCTAATCATAATAAATAAAAACAATAAAAAGTGGACAACCCAATTAAGGTGGCATACACACTAGATAAAAGCCAAATAAGCCCACTCATTTTTTATAACCACTAACTGTATTATGTGTGGAGGGGTGCTCCAAACTCCTTTGGGAACGGACTGATCAACAATGTTGAATTTCAGTAGATAAGTTGCAGTCAGAGGAGTCTGGAGAGGATAGCTTGGAAGCCATCAGCTACGTGGTTTACCACATTGTCAGGCTTCCCTTCTTGTTCTGGCTCTAGAAATACACACATCATGCCACATTCAACATGGCTGACTCTTCTAGTTAACAAGACATTTCACACCTTTCCTTCCATTGGATGCACCTGTCGTGATCTTAGTAGTAGAAACTACCCTGTAAGCCCACAACTCTGGATATAACCCCTAGTGCTCACTTTTAGATCATGACATTGCTGTACTTCCTGAAGCCTGAAAGGGTGCAATGTGTGGCAGCTCTTGCCAGCTGTTTCATTACAGACGGGTGTAGACAAGAGGGAGATACTGAGGCGATGTTCACACGGCTTATCCACGGCGTAATTGCGGGGACGGATTTCGCCCGCAATTACGCTATGTGCCGTGCAGCGGGGGCGGGGAGGCCGGCAGCTCGCCGGCCCCATAGACATTCATTGTCCACGGCGCGTATCCTGCCGTGAATAATTGACATGTCACTTTCTCCCTGCTCGCGAAATACGGCGAGTGGGGAGAGAAGACGGAATCCATAGTTCTCTCTGAAAACTGTGGATTACCGTAATGGCTGGGATGGATTTCAGCTGTATTTCGCGCAGTACGGTGCGAAATACGGAACAAAATCCGTCTCAAAATAAGCCGTGTGAACATGGCCTAAGGATACGTCCTGGCACAGCAGACAGGTGGACTCAAAATTTTCAACTATGAAAGATGTCCTGAACAAGACTATGCGACCTCTGCCACCATATGAGGCCAAAGAGAAAAACTTCCCACTACCCATGGAGCTGCAGAGCCTGCACTTTTTGCATTTCCACGGGTCTCTATAGAAGGAACAGAGTGGCACTACTAGGGCAACTGGCTGTAGATTATGGAGTGGATTTGTGCACTGTAATGCAGGTGAAGAAGTTGCTGAGGTGTCATCTTAAAACTCACTACAAAGTGCTATTGGGCCATGTTAGGAGGGGATGGAAAGAGGTACTGATAGAGGTGCTCTGTAGAGTTGTATTGGCACTGGTCTCCTTGAGGAGGATGGGTATGTGTCACAAGTCGCGCCCCACACTCCGGGCCGCGGTCACGCTCATAGCCCTTTAGCCCAGCATTCTCGTTACCTCTCCTCACTCCTGCTCTCCTCCGCTCTGTGTGCGTCCCCACTTCTTAGGGCGCGCACGCTGTCTCTGTGAAATTTAAAGGGCCAGCACACTGGTGATTGGCTAATCGTCGTGCACTGACTCTATATCTTCTGCCTTCTCCCTGAGCAATCTGCCAGATCCTTGGTGTGCTTTAGTGGAGAGTTGTTGCTGTATTTAGTGTACTTCTGTTGTGTGACCCCCTGGTTGGACTCTGACCTTGTTTGCCTGCCGTCTGCCCTGACCTTATTGTCTGTCCCTGACCATATCTCTACCTTGTGTTTCTGTATCACGTTACACCTCATCCACCACCACAAGCAAGTCGCGTCAGGGGTAGCAACCTGGGAGTCTCTGAAGATAGGGAGGCTCCTTAAACTCCGCTCCCTGACATGGTTTATACCACTGCTTGTGGTGGTCCAGCGGATCCACTCCATAACCGTGACAGTATGATTGGATGTGTCTGGACAGGAATTGGGCTTGGTTAAGGCATGGCTTAAAAATTGCTATGCTCTTCTTTTTGCCACATCTAATGTGTCCCTCATTTAATCTCTTAAAAGTTAGGGATTATGACTATGAAGAACCTCTCATTGATACAGTAATTTCATAAACATTATGTGGGTACTATTAGGGCATGTCCCCACGGCATGGGTTTTCGGCCGGTTTTATCAGCCGGTTTGCGGTTTTTCAGACCGCCTGAAAAACCGGCCGAAAATTATCACAATGGTGCTCTATGGAAAACTCGTGCAGCAATCCCCACTGCACGAGTTTTCCGTCCGGCGGTTTTTCCGCCCGCGGTTCGGCTGCAAAACATTGCGCTAGCACAATCTTCCGTCCAGTTTGCAGACGGAATCTGTGCAAGCCAATGTGAAGGGGGAGGGCTTTTCTCCGCTCATCGCAGAGAGCGATGCCAGTATTTGTCCTGTGCCATGAGAACGCGCCCTGACTAATCAAGTTCAAAATCTATAGAGGCAATTCGTGTCTGGAAAAAATGTTGATGGTGATGTGCCCCATTCCCCGAATAAAGAAAACGAGGAAATAGAACATCTGCAATGGCGATAATGTCACCTATATGTCATTGGATGAAACTGGTGTGTATTTTGCCTGTAATAATGTCTGATGAGTGCTTTATCCCTCTGCATCTTCTGTGGCACTAAATTTAATTAAAAAGTAATTTTCATCCAAGGTATTTGTCTTAAACAGAACCTGTGACATCTCCTGACATGTCTGTTTCACTATATACTTGTGTTCCCTGTGATATAACAATTCTGAAGCATCTTCTCTTATATCTCAGTGTTGTGCTGTTCTTCCGTTATTCATTCTAGAAAAATGTATGACTGAATCTGTCAGATGGGTGTTACCATTCCAGTTTGAAAGTGGTGTCTCCCTGTACATATTGACTCTGTCACCACTGATTGGATGATATTATACTGTGACGGGATGCACCCACAATTGGTAACACCCAGCTGACAGATTTACTAAGAAATTTCTAAAAGGAATAGCAAAAGAACAACACAACACAAAACAAACACATCAGAAGATGTCAAGCTCCTCTTTGAGACCCTAGAAATGTTTCTAATGACTTAAAAACCAAGCACCCATGGTTCTGTCACAACTTGGTCTGTCTCCCGTCAGAGTTTCATAGATGCATTCCTATCACTTCCTGGTCAGACTGTCTGTAATTAGCATATGAGCTCATTCACTCAGTGTATTCAACTCTGTGTTTTCAGTCTGCTAATTAGTTAAGATTAGCTTAGAAGCTCTCTGATACTGCTAGCAGTATCTAAAGTAAACAGCAGTAATTACAAGCTTTTGTCTGAAAGATCAGATAAAAACAAGCTTTTTACTGCTGGCCAGCACAGAGCTGCCTTGACCTGTGTGATGACATCACTCACTGCTATCACATAGAAAGAAACAGCAGGGGAAAAGGAGTAAACAGGTCGGTCACTGAGGGAACAAAAAGAGCCAGGGAGGTGATAAAATCACTTGTAGCTCCTTAACAAAAAAAGATGAACAAAGCAATATATTTGGAAAATGTCTTCATTTAGTGTTCAACACATTTTGAAAGCTATTCTTTGTAGCGAGACAACCCCTTTAATAGACCCTCCCAAGTTACAACAGTAGTGCTCCACTTCTCTAAGGTTGCTTACCCATAGATAGATATTTTCAATTTACCTGTTGGTGAATTAGGCACTCTTTGGGGAATGTTTACTTCTGGGGTACATGAGTTGGGCTGATGTCCAGCAGATGATGCTGTGGTCTTATAAGACGCTGGCTCATACCACGTATCTCCAGGATAAAAGCTGAAGCTTCCAGACTCATCAAGTTCACACGGGCTCCTTTTGAAGACTTCATTTTGAGTTGGGCAATATGCTGCAGCCTTATGAGAACTGCTGGGCAGCTCTACTGCCACTCCTTGGACGTAACCTATAGACAAAGATTCATCGCTTTCCTCAGGGATATTTACACTGGACATCTCTTCTTGGGATTCATTGACTGAGGCTGTAAATGACTCCCAAGCTTTCTCCATCACTCTAATGACCTGTTGTAGAATACAAGAAAAGTGATGAGGGGCAAACACCACAAGCTATCTGCAGATGAGTATCTGGTTTGGCTTTTCTCCTAGTCACCTTGCAAGGCTCAGTGAGTCAGATGTGACTTAAGGAACAGAACATCGAATAGGTGGTGCTACAAGAGCCCTAGCTCTTATTTGAATATAAGCAAAAAGGAAAGGTTGATTAGACTTTTATAATGATGGCTGGCTTTTAAAGCTGAACAGGCACAACTATGTTCACTAATAAGCCACGAGAATTGAAGACTATGGAGGTCTTCACCATGTCTTGTTAGAACGGTGAAGGATCTGCTTGATTGGAAATATCACTGGAGGTAATAAATATCTGCCAAGGAGGAATGAGAGATGCCACATATGCTCAAAAAAAGATATAACAAAAGTTGGTCCATGTTTAATCTACTTTTACTTTATTGGGATATGATCACACGGGTAAATTTGGGCGCGAATTTTGCATCGTATTTGTGCTCGAATACGAGCGAGATGCACGGCGAAATTACGGTAATCCATAGTTTTCATAGAGAACTATGGATTACGCCATAAGTGACATGTCGGCTGCCGCGTCACAGGAGTACGTGCCGATCAGCGCGCCTCCCAAACACCCAGCGTAATTGCGGGCGTACTGTATGCCCCGCAATTACGCCGTGTGAACATAGCCTTAGAGGCTCCTAGAAAAGTTTCTACTGGAAACAGTCAGCAAGTTTGGTGACAGACATCCCCATAGTAGCTTAGCTGAACACCTGTTGGGCAGGCAGTGGGGGCTGTTGGCTTGTATATTACACATGATAGTTTCATAATGTTACCTCTGATAATAAAGTTTTCTTCTTGGTCAGGCACAGGCAGACTGCAGAAGCCCAATGTATCGCAGAATTTCTTTCCAGTCGCTTAAGTCTTTCATCTGTGTGTTTCTGGCTGATTTCTGTTGCACAGAGTAGATCCACAGACTCCTTTCTCTGACTGTCAGACTCTGCTTTTATCTTCACCTGCTCTACCTCCATCAGGATAAGATCTTTCTGGAGAGGATAGAAGGCATCTTATGAGTTAAATTCCAAAGAGAAGCAGAAACAGAGCCGAGTATGTGCATTCTTACCAGGTAGATGGGGTCTCTCTCCTTGTCAATGGGCTTCAGTCCTGTAAGAAGTTCTGCTAAAACCTAAAAGATTACATAGGGCAATCAGCCAGAGATTCCTTTTATGACATCTGATCGACAAATGATTACCAACTAAAACAATAAACTTCAGTTTATGGCAGAAAGCCAGTTGTATTATGGGTTCTAATGCATATTGTTAAAATATGACATTTTCAAGAGCTGCTTGACTGTCCTTAAAGGGAACCTGTCACATAAGTTATGCCACCCTTGCACAAGACAGTGACAGATATGCTGTTTCCAGCAGTGTGTTCCTTACTCTGTAAGTTAAAGTCGTTTCAGAGCATTTCATGCTCAAATTTAGCAGTTTGCAGCCTGTTCTGCCACAAAGAGTCCTCTTAATTCATGATCAAGTGTTAGCCCCGCCCAGCCATGGATAGTCCGGCCCATTCACTGATTCAACCTTTTACTTTGAATAGGTAGAAACCTGTGAATAACCAGAAGGAGGGCGGGACTAACAGTGGGTGGGCGGGCGGGACTAAGGGCTGCTCATTAATTAAGTAAACTCTTTGCTGGCAGAGGAGGCTGCAAACTACCAGATTTGAGAATTAAATGCTCTGAAACTGCTGCATCTTACAGAATAAGGACCACAGCGCTGGACTAGCATGTGCTGCCCTCTGCAAGGGTGGCATAATTTACATTACAGGTTCCCTTTGACTATCGTAAACACAGAAATAATTTCAAATTAACATGGATTGGGATCAACCAATAGATAGGCATTATAGGATTTAACATGAATTACAAATCACATAAAAAGAATGAATCCTATTAAAACATACTTTATTAAATTCACTTAAAAGACATATACTTCCCCTAATGTACCCAACTAAATAGACCCAACTTAAGCAAGGTAAATGCCCCAAAAGGGCGGCCCCACACCAGATCCTTTTACACAACCCTACAAAAACCCTATCCAGAAACAGACCATACAAAATATTAAAGGGTGTGAAAAGAAACAAAACAAACATTCAAGGTAACAAATTGCCAGACAAATCTAGATATAACAGAAATTAGAGAAAACCAAGATAACGTATATCACCAAAAATAAACTAAAGTAGCCAAAATAAACACAAAATAAGAAATAAAGTACAAATATCCTCAAAAAAAATCTATTCTATCAACTACAACCAAGATAACTTATATTACTAAAAATAATAAACTAGAGTAACCAAAATAAACACAAAATAAGAAATAAAGTACAAATATCCTCATAAAAATCAACTCCAACATGTTTCACCATCAATATTAGAAGCTCATCAGGAAAGATAGTAAGAGACCAAAACAGCTACTGTATCAATAATAGATTTGAGAGAAAAAATAGATACAAAGAAAAAATACTGTATATAATGGCCACTAGAAAACTGACGAATAAAACTGATAGTCCAAGTGGAAAAAGGATGTACTTACGATACCAACATATAAAAAGATATATGAGACGCCCAATGGTGGTTTAATAACACTCCATTGAGAGATGAGGTGCCATCCCTGAGATAAAATGACCAGTCCCACAATGGAGATAGGTAGTGGAGGGGCGTTTACCTTGCTTAGATAGGGTCTGTTTAGTAGGGTACATTAGGGGAAGTATATGTCTTTTAAGTGAATTTAATAAAGTATGTTTTAGTAGGATTCATTCTTTTTCTGTGACAGGTTCTTTTTAACTACCAAAACATGGGTTCCTTTAGCCCTCATCCCATTTTCATTACCTTTTCTCTTCCTTGCTTGACAACATTGCAGTGGAGACTACATCCCGGTGAAGGTTATCAACACCCATTAAAATGGTTCTCCAACCTCGAATAGCCACCCAGTGTATTTAGGGGCCCCATGGCAGCTGCATGGTCTGCCTGCACTTTTACTGATACATTATTATAAAATATAAATGCAGGAGACAAGGTCATGTTGCCGACGCATCTGACATCTGTAGCACTGTTACAGACATAATACTTTTCACAGCTGAAGGGTTGCCACAATGGCATTCACTTAATAGGTTTTGGTCTCCCATGGCTAAAATATGTCAGGAAGAAAAAGTTAAAAAGGTATTCTGACATATACCACAGCACAGCAAAAAGATTATATAGCGCAAAGGTGTCAAACTCAAGTTTCCTCAAGGGCCAAAACAGCATTATGGTCGCCCTCAAAGGGCCATGGTGCTTTACGTGGTCAGTAAAAGTCCAAGCTGTCCTTTCAGGTTGTATAATACCCATCCACTTCCACCTCATTAGCACTGAGCTTCCTACCTTGGAGGCTGGGATACCTGAGCAATGCTTTCAGAGCTGTGTCACCGCCTGTGAGTTGCTAAGTAGAGTGGTGTGGAGGTGCGCACCAGCTCAAAATGCAAAACAGAGCTCGTTCCCTGTACTGGCACTGCTGTCTCTGCCAAGCGCTGACTGTGCTCTGCGGGGAAAATGAAGAGCTGGTCCATTTGTGTCCAAACCTTGTCCATCCCTGCTCTCTGTGTCTAGTCTCTTGAGGGTCAGACAAAATGATGTGAAGGGCTTGATCTGGCTCTGGGTCTTAAGTTTAAAACATGTGCCATAGAGCAAACGACTGCCACAATTTTGTGTTCAGCATGTAAAATATATTCCGCCGTAAACCGCCTTAGTCCAGAATAGACTATGTTTGCTCTGCAGCATCCTGTGGCCCCGCCATGGTATACATCGGGATACTGTGAAAAAGATATACAAGCAAGAGAAGGCTGAAAGTGGGAATGAGGCCCTAGCAGTACAACTCTGTTTAAAGCCCTGTGAGTTTATTGTTAGTTATTAGAGGTGTAATTTAAAAATGACATGTACCCAATAGAAAAAAATGCCCCAAAACTGCACCCTGACGTAATATAATGAAATATCCCCAACAAATTGTAATGCCAATATGTAAGAAAAAAAATTACACTATATATATATATATATATATATATATGTATATATATATAATATATTATATATATTTATATTATATTTATATATATATTATTATAATATATTTATTATATATATATAGCTGAGTTGTGTAATAAAGGCTGCCTGAGCTTCTTTCACAGTGACAGCTCTATCAAAGTCCTGTCAATGATATATATATATATATATATATAATCATTGACAAGACTATGATGGTCTTTTCTCATGCCTGCAGAGCATGCCTGATAACAGAGGGGGAAGCACAGTGCATTTCTGTGTATAAGGCTGTGTTATATGGGGGGGAAAGTGAATCTAACAGCTAGAGACTCAGTAATTGCCCAGATCCTTCACATAGAGCTATCACTGTGAGAGGAGCTCAGGCAGCCTTTATTTCACAGTTTAGAGAGAGTGAAAGACTATGAGAACATAGACACACAAAGCACAGAAAGTCAGTTTGGTTTTTACACTGCTCAGGGGGGAGTGCAGGCAGCCAATCACAACACAGAGGGCGTGTCCCTATACAGGGGGAGTGGCTTGACCATGGCTGAACCACATATCAGGCAGCCAATCACAGCAAAGGGGGCGTGACCCGACCCTAGGCTGCAGAAGTAGCTCTAAACACTCACAGATTAGCTCATAGTTGCTATACTAAATGATTTAGGTAATGTAAACCAATTGCAAAAGTGTTTATTTTTACTGTCCCCATCATTACAGATGTGATCTTTGTAGCGAGAAAACTCCTTTAAGTCTAAAAAAGAATGTTTACATTTACAGGAAACAGACCTTTTTAAGGAACTGAAAAATGAAGTTTATTTGCAAGTCAATGTTACAAGACCCTTGTGACATAAATAAGGAGCCTGCACTGTCTTTACTGCTGAAATTCACTAGGTCAGTCCTTGATGACATTATTTGTACTTACTACACCGCAGGAGAAGATGTCTGTCTGTGCGGTCAGCTGGCCGCTCCTCAGGTAGCTGTTTGGCAGGTACGGCTGGAATCTCTGCAGCTGGTAGGTTTTCACATTAGTGTAATTTGCTGATCGATCAGGATAGAAATGAGCCCCTGCATGGCCCAACTTTGCAGTGAAATCCTCATCGAGGAAGATGTTGGAACTGAAAAGTAAAGACAACAAGAGATTAATGGAAGTATCTAACGTCCTGTAGCAATGGTCTCTGGCCTATGACACTTCTCCTGATGTAAAACTACAATTCCCATCAGTTAAAAGTGATTATGTCGGTGCATTTTTGGGAATTTACTGAATGTCGCTAGGACCTTTTGTTTAGGAGGTCTAAATTTATGAGCTCGATGGAGGTATGTTTTTCTGATACGAACCTCTAAATTGTGAGCTTATCTTCACACACCTATACAATTACATGATCAAATTATGGCTAACTTCAAATCACCTCTAGAAGGAACTTATTTATTCTTTAAAGTCAATGGAAGCTGTATAGATCCCTATGCAGTGAGCTCCCCATAGTGGTTGCTACAGGTTGCTAGAATGTATTAATTATATTATTTATTCATTGGGAGGAACATTGCCATTATAGACATTTATCTTAATGTCACAAAGGGCTCAGAAATATGAGTGTGATGTATCAGAGGGGATTTCTCATTTCGGTGAAAAAAAAAATTTTTTATTAAACAGGTTAATTATGCAGAAACCATAAAAGAGGAACCAAGATTATAAGTAATGATCTGTACCTCTTTAGGGTTTAGAGGAGGATGTGTACACAGTGTTACCTCCTGGAGTTATGGAAGTGAGTAAACGGTGATGTAAGCACCTGCGGCTACGTGACATGAAGTGATACTTGGATAATTTCTTCCCATACACTCTAACCTTTTAATGTTTCCATGAAAAATCCCAGCTTTGTGCAAGTGATCAACACCTTGTAAAAGCCCAGTAGCGATAGCTATTCTCTTCTCCCAGCCGAGAACACAGGATCCAGGCTACAAATACACAGGTTATTTAAAGTGAATGTCCAACACTATAAAGTTTATATATAAAATCCATCTATATTAAACATTGTCACATTGTAAAATCCAAGTCAGATTGTAAACATATCAGAATTTGAGTCGCTTTCTAATAAATAATTTAAATAGTGATCTAGAATTGCAGCCTGTGAGTGTCACTCAATATCACTGGTGGAATGACTGTGTAAATACGTTACTTATCCTGTACTCCTGAATGATATCTTCTATTGTACCCCAGAGCTGCACTCACTATTCTGCTGTTGTAGTCACTGTTTACATACATTACATTACTTATCCTGTACTGATCCTGATTAACTGTTATATATCCAGAGTGCACTCCTATTCTGGGTGCTGTCACTTGACATACATTACATTACTTATCTGTATTATATCCGAGCTGCATCATTTCGGGTGTAGTCCTGTGTACATACATTCTTACCTGTACTGATCCTGAGTTACAGCCTGTATTATACTCCAGAGCTGCACTCACTATTCTGCTGGTGCTGTCACTCTGTACATACATTACATTACTTATCCTGTATTATACTCCAGAGCAGCACTCACTATTCAGCTGGTGTAGTCACTGTGTACATACATTACATTACTTATTCTGTACTGATCCAGAGTCACAGCCTGTATTATACCCCAGAAATGTACTCACTATTCTGCTGGTAGAGTAATTTTGTACGTTACATTACATTACTTATCCTGTACTAATCCTGAGTCATAGCCTTTATTATACTCCAGAGCTGTACTATTCTGCTGATGGAGTCACTGTGTGCATACATTACTTATCCTGCACTGATTATTATATTCTGTATTATACTCCAGAGCTGCACTTACTATTCCTTTGGTGCAGTCACTGTTTACATTACTTACATCCTGTACTGATCCTGATTTACACCTTTAATTATACTTCAGAGCTGCACTCACTATTGTGCTGGTAAAGTTACTATGCACATACATTACATTACCTATTCCGAGTACAGCCTGTATTATACTATTATACTTCAAAGCTGCAGTCACTATTCTGCTGATGAAGCCGCTATGCACATACATTAAAGTGACTCCACCAGCAAAATAGAGAGAGCATCTCTGGAGTACAATACAGGATGTAACTCAGGATTAGTACCAGATTAGTAATGTCATGTATTTAAGAAGTGACAATACAGTACTGATATACATTACCTATTTATATAAACTATAAAAAGTTTTAGAAAAGATAATTTATTTATATGGAAAACTTTCTAGTTTAAATTTCTGCAGTCCCCAGATTAAGGATTTTAGTAAGTAAAAATCAAAACAAGAGACCTGCCTTTTTATGGGAAAATATGTTAAGGTGGCTTCATACATAGCTTTCAAAAAGAAAAAAACTGCAATTTTTGTGTCAGTTTTTCATTTAGGGTTTTTGAGCCAAAGCCAAGAGTGGATGGGAAATATAAATGAAGGACTTGCACGTTTTACCGCTAGAACCACTTCTGCCGTTGGCTCAAAAACTACATGACAAAGTGCAGTGGCCGTACACTTGTCAGTAAATGCATAGATTTGGGGGCAAAGCCTAGAAGATATCATAAGGAACACATGAAAGAAGTACAGACTTCATGGAGACACTTCATGGTGAAGCCGCCATGACTGCAGGAATATTGACCTGCTACAGATAAAGAAGAAAAGGAGCCATGTGCTGTTTACATCATATCTTTGGTTTATGTTTGTCCTTCTCATAAACCCATGAGGTATGTACCTGTATACCATACAGTTGCATAGTTCATTCATGGGCACATAGAAAGGTAAGGTGTTAACCCTTCATAGGAAAGAAGAGGATGTTTCTTGTTCTAGATTTAGGAGACAATAAGGAGAACACTCACCTTCAGCAAAGCAACATCCAAAGACCCTTTCTTCATGAACTGGTGGATGAGGTAGTGCTCTCTGGGCTCCACACAGAAGCCAAGCAGCTTTAGCAGATTGGGATGGTGACATCTGTACATGGAAGAAATTATAAGACATTTTAAACTCACTAACTGTGTCTCAAGTTGAGGTGTCCAAACACATTAGATAAGTGATGGCCAAGTTCCAAGTACAGGTGAGCGGAGTGTTCCTTTGTTCTCTGAACTCCAATAGATCATAATAGGGGGATGCGCGCAAGGTTGACGGGCTCTGTATTCTGAGCCAAAACTTTTTGGAGCCTGTTTCCGAGATATGTGCTGGTCACAGAGGTGGAACAACACACCTTACAGACTTTGATGGCATATCCTGGCAATAAGCCATGAAACTCTCTTGTGGAAACACCATTTTTAGGGGAACCTGTCAGGTGGCTTATGCTATGCTTTTTGAGAGCAGGATATGAAAGAGGAGAGAAGCTGAGCTCTGTGATATATAGGGTTATATAATAGAGGAGAGAGTCCGAGCTCTGTGATATATAGGGTTATATGATAGAGGAGAGAAGCTGAGCTCTGTGATATATAGGGTTATATGATAGAGGAGAGAAGCTGAGCTCTGTGATATATAGGGTTATATGATAGAGGAGAGAGTCTGAGCTCTGTGATATATAGGGTTATATGATAGAGGAGAGAAGCTGAGCTCTGTGATATATAGGGTTATATGATAGAGGAGAGAAGCTGAGCTCTGTGATATATAGGGTTATATGATAGAGAAGCTGAGCTCTGTGATATATAGGGTTATATGATAGAGGAGAGAAGCTGAGCTCTGGGATATATACGGTTATATGATAGAGGGAGAGAAGCTGAGCTCTGTGATATATATGGTTATATGACAGAGGATAGAGAAGCTGAGCTCTGTGATATATAGGGTTTATATGATAGAGGGAGAGAAGCTGAGCTCTGTGATATTATAGGGTTATATGATAGAGGAGAGAAGCTAGAGCTCGGTGATATATAGGGTTATATGGTAGAGGAGAGAAGCTGAGCTCTGTGATATATATGGTTATATGACAGAGCAGAGAATCTGAGCACTTTGATATATAGTCTTATATGATAGCTTGAGAGGAGCCGTGGTCTGTGATGTAAGTGGTTATATGATAGAGGAGAGAAACTGAGCACTGTGATATATAGAGTTATATGATAGAGGAGAGAAGCTGAGCTCTGTGATATATATGGTTATATGACAGAGGAGAGAAGCTGAGCTCTTCGATATATAGAGTTATATGATAGAGGGAGAGAAGCTGAGCTCTGTGATATTCAGGGTTAAATGATTTGGAGCAGGATTACTGAGTAATAAGCAAAGTAAATTCTGACCGGACTCCTTAAAAGACCTTCAGGACTTGCTTACCCCACCCGCATATAGTGATTGACAGCATTCCCTTTATCAGTATGTATACAGAGCTGTAAGAAAATAGTCTATTTTCTGACTGCATTTGTGCTATAAAAAACCTTCTGAGTGAGTGTGTAAGAGGGTTTGTAAAAAGGTACAATCTTTGAAATTATGATAACAGCAAAAAGGCAATTTATTGCACAAAAAGAAAAAATAGTTACAAAAAGATAGTTAAAATAGATTAAACAGTAGTTTTACTTTCATTTTCATTTTTTTCTCTGCTTTTTACTCAGAAATCCTGCTATAAATCATGTAACCCTATATATCACAGAGCTCAGCTTTTCTCCCTCTATCATATTTTGCTGCGAGATAGGGCAGCATAAACCACCTCTCAGTTTCACGTAAAGGGATTGTCTCACCATGCTGTTTCACAGAGCCACAAGCAGCTTTAGATTCACACTTTCTCACTCTTTCTGGTTAGGCTATGGGTGGTTCTATAGCAATAAACTATAACTAAACAATCAAAAGTAGTTTATCTCCTTTGTTTGTGATAGATAACAAACTCTGTTCTCAAGCTGCTGGCGGTCACCTACGCTGACCTGTGGTGACCTCACTCTCTGCTATTAGATAAGACAAAGAAGAGAAAAAAGGGGAGATCAGGAGAATAATCATAGAAACCTGTGTGTACTCAGAGCAGATAAAATCTCTCACCTCCTGATGAAGGAAAAATCAAAAGAGACATGTATTTGGAAAAAAATCTTGATTTAATGTTCTCTACATGTTGAAAGCTAATCTTTGTAGTGAGACAACCCCTTTAAAGCTTTAATTATATAAAAATTGATTGACCCTTGTAATATAATGGTCTACAGAGTTATCCACTGCTAAGGCTCTTACCGGAAACCTATTTGTGCTTCTTTTTCATAGAAAGAATCTGTTCTATCTGACTGCTCCATGTTCACCTAAAGAAAGCATATGAATCAGAATGGTGTCTTTGTGACATGTGTCAGAGAGGAACAAGAGGTTAGATTGTTATTATACTACTAATAATTTACCTCCTTTAGCCTTTTTATTGCATACATATTCTCTCCCTTCCGTCCTATGAAGACATCAGCAAAGTGTCCACTGTGGATTTTCCTGTCCACACTGAATCTATCTGTAGCTTCCTCCAATTGTTGTTTTGTCCAGTGCTGACATGTGGTGTTTAATGACAAGCTGATTTCTTGCTGTGGAATACTCAGTTCCTTCCGGAACACACGACGACAGCATTAGTATCCATCAATATAGTCCATATCACTATATACAGGAGGATTTATAACTTATACCAGCTGTACATATATAATTATATACCAGAAGATGCCCAGGTTATACCAGCATGGTCCATATCACTATATATAAGAAGATGTATAACATACCAGCTGTACATATATAATTATATACCAGAAGATGCCCAGGTTATACCAGCATGGTCCATATCACTATATACAGGAGGATGTATAACTTATACCAGCTGTACATATATAATTATATACCAGAAGATACCCAGGTTATACCAGCATGGTCCATATCACTATATACAGGAGGATGTATAACTTATACCAGCTGTACATATATAATTATATACCAGGAGATGCCCAGGTTATACCAGCATAGTCCATATCATTATATTCAGGAAGATGTATAACTATACCAGCTGTACATATATAATTATGCCAGAAGATGCCCAGGTTATACCAGCATGTTCAATATCACTATATATAAGAAGATGTATAACTTATACCAGCTGTACATATATAATTATAAACCAGAAGATGCCCAGGTTATACCAGCATGGTCCATATCACTATATATAAGAAGATGTGTAACTTACCACATCTGTACATATATAATTATGTTATATAGAAGATACCCAGATTATACCAGCATGCTCTATATCACTAGATTGAAGAACAGCTGTATATAGGCATATGACTGGGAGACACACATACCTGATCTGTGCTGGATACTTGGTCAATATATGAGTCTGACCGTAGGGACCTCAGCAATTCTGATGGTGGTGGTGGGGGTGAAGGGAGAGACTGTGCTTTAAATTCTGTAACAAGAAAAAACAGTCAGCCACCCCCGCCCTCCCCAATCACAGTCAGCAGAATACCATCCCATATTCATTACCTGACACCTTTTCTGTAACACCATTGCAGTTCCCACAGTTTCTTTCTGCAGCACCAGAAGCTTGTGAAGTTCCCTTCCTCTCATCAGTCACAGAAGAGGCCAGCGGACAACAGAGGTCTGTTTAATATATTATTACACACATCACATGTATTATAATAATCAATTGATCCTCCTAAAATTCCATGTACTTTGGACTAGTTTAGAGGTATCTACAGCAATGATCATCCTAAACTTCCTGGTTTATGAATATAATGCTAAAGCAAGTTAGAACTGAGACTAGGACAGGCAGCACCATATAAAAGAGGATGCTAGGACAGAAAGTGTGGGTCTCACATTTTATAAAGTGATGGCATGTCCTAGTGATTTCATCATCTTGCTAGGATATATCATCACTTTATGATTGGTAATAGGCCAAGCTCTGGGACCCACTGATTCTTAAAGGGGTGTCCCATAAAGAAACTTCCACTTTACAGGTCGGCTCAGAGCTAGCTACGAGTTGACGGTGTTTGGCGGTCATCCTCCCCATTCATTTCTATGGGAGTTTTAAATATAGCCGATGTGGTGCTGCTGCCCTTTCATAGTCCTTCCTTGCACAGCAGCACTCCTGGCCACCGACCTCATTATTTTGGAACAGAGTTGTACTGCAGTTGTCTTGCCCAGCAGGTGGCCAAGGGGCTGCTGGGTCAGCAAAGACTCTAAGGGCTCATCCCCATGGCAAAGGTCACATACCGGTCGGTTTATCCGACTGGTATTTGTCCTGTTTTAGTACCGCGATGAGTGGAGAAAAGCCCTCCCCCTTCCCTATGATATGTTCATATTCCGTCCAAAAACCGGATGGAAGAATGAACATGTTTGACGTTTTTCGGGCGGCCGGTGGTTTGAAAAACCGCTGGGCGGAAAACAGCCATGCAGCCGTCCCCACCCGTGCAGCCGTTTCCATAGCGGCCCCGTGTGTTAGTTTCCGGACGGTTTTTCAGACGGTCTGCAAAACCGCAAACCGTCTGCAAAACCGTCCATAAACAGGTGCCATGGGGACATAGCCTAAAGGTATGTTCACACAGTGTAATTGTGGGCTGTACTTTGGGGTGTAATTGTGCTGCAATACGCCTGAAGTACAGCCCGCAATTACGGTAAAATCATAGCACTCATTGAGTATTCCATGACACATACTGTGCGGCCGGCAAAAGAAAGTAAATGGGGCTGGCACAGAGCACTTTATAAGTATGTGCTGGCCAGCGCGTGCTTCTAAAGCACCAGGTGAACATCGGTGTGCACGGTATGTGCCGCTATATGCCTGCAATAAACCGTGTGAATTCACCCTATGGAGGAAGCAGGACTGAATCAGAGCCACAGCACTTTCTTTCCTATAATCAGTGGATGTTCTAGAGGTCAGACTCTCACCAGTCATACAGTGATGGCATATCCTGGCAAAACTCCTTTAAAAGGGTTGTCCAGCAAATAAAAATTATTCTTCAATGGGGCCAGGGTGGGTAAAAAAAGCTTACCTACTTAGTCTCCTACCGCATCAGAGCTCCCAGGATCCGTTCCTCTTGACCTCCGAGTTCTCATCTTGACACACAGGAGAGGCTCTTGCTCCGTTCACTTCACAAGAAGTGAAAAGGATTGGATCACCCTGGGAGCTCTGGAGCGGCAGCAGCTAGACACCTGTATGTAAGTATAACTAATTTTTAGTTTTTGACTACCCTTGCCCTGTTGGAGAATAATTTTTATTTGCTGGACAACTCCTTTAAGCTCTGCAATAAAATGTATAATTATATGCATTTCTGTGCTACCAGAAAGCTGGGAGACAACCCCTTACGGGTTCTGTAATGGTATTAAATAGAATATACCCTGTTTCCCCAAAAATAAGACGGGGGTATTTTAATTTTTGCTCCTAAAGACGGCAAAAGACTTATTTTTAGGGGATTTTTTTTTTTTAAACAATAATTCACATTTTATTGTTGAACAAAACACAACATTTTAAAAAAAAATAATTGTTGTTTTCTCACAAACATCAACATAAGCAGCCAAACTCTGAATTGCATAAAAAAATGCAGGGTAATACATTGTTACAGAAGAAGCCTTTTAAACATAGATAATCAGAATTCAGCTTACACTGCTGAAAATTTCAAACCCGGGAAGAGCTCCAGTTGAAGATGACCCCAATCCTGGAACGGTGGCCATTCTCCCCAGCTCCAAAGCAGCTCCCTGGTGACATAATCCCCGGATCTTCGCCTCATATAGAAACGCTGAATAGTGGTTTGATCATTCATTACATGTGATGCTGATAAAAAAATCAGAAATATGTCAATAAAATTAAAATTTACAATTTTTAAAAAGATTCTGCCGACATCTGTGAATGAAAAGACTTTTGGATACATCTAGAGACTACAAGTCTGTATTATTCAGTACACCATATAACTGGATCCAGAATTCAGAAAATTATTTATATGATGTATATTACCATTATTTACACCATCTATGTCCTTTACCTATCTAATATATTTGAATATAAATCGATTAAACCCCACTTTTAAAAAAAACCCTTAAAAACACTCAACCAAAAAAAATGACAATATCGAAGTGCACTCTCAAGGTGCCCCTAATTAAGCATGGGGGCGCGCCTCAAGAGGAACTGCTGGAAATTGCAGCCCCCTTGCCGCTTACCCGCATAGAGGGTTCATAAACTTCGGGTCTGGGACGGCCCTGAGGCCTGACCCAGACACGCCTGACATTCTTCACTTTTGGAACATGGGCATAAAAGATAAGAAGCTCGCCTAGCTCTTTCTATTCCTGTTGAAACAAACCCGGGCAATTCTTGGCCCGGCACTTAGGGATAAGAAGCCCCCCTATTTGTCCTTCCATAAAGACATCGGAGGTCAGTGCCCCCACTTAAAAAATGATATCTTGAAGGTCCCCCAACTACTTGCTCACCTATATCTCCAGGTGAGTTCTGGGGGGAATCACTCCGTGATATTTACTAAAACGTCCCTTTCCCCCCATCCCCGAGGCTCCCTCGCCTCCTGGAAAAACCCTTTTCCCGGGAATTGGGCTGCACCCATTAAATCCCCCACGGAAAAAGTCCAGGTCCGGGGGGGTATACATTTTTTCTACAAAGTTTTCGTCAATTGTCCCAGCCTCTCCTCCGGGCTTTTTAATTTGGGGTTCTACGGGTCCCCTTTGACCCCTTCCTTCCCCAATAGGGGGATCCAAAAAGGGAAAGGCCCCGCTCGGGCCCGAATTATCGCCCAAAATGCTTATCAAACGGTGCAAGATTTTCGCTAATTGCTGGCCCAACTCAACCCTCTCCTCCTCCATTATCCCCCCCATCAGGGGGGGTTTGTCCCACCAGGGGGCGAGGGACAACACCTTAAGACATTCCCTGACCAATCGGGTTCGCCTCAAAAACCCCCCCGTGCCTTCCCTGCCCCGGGACGCGGAAAAGGCATTTGAAGGTAGGGGGCCCTTCTTGGCGGAGGGGATGAGCCCCGGGGGCTTGGCCCGACTATGGGGGAAAAGGGGTAATGGCCTTATAACCCACCCAGGCTCAATCAGGAAAATGAACTTTGTCCACCCCTTGACATTAAAATGGCACCAGACGGGGATGTCCTCTCCCCCCCCATCCTATAAATTTTTTGGCCATGGAACACCTGCTGAGGGCGCTCCAACGACCCCGGGTGGGGGGAAACCCCGGGTCCGTGAGCTCATTTCAAATGTTCGGTTTTTTGCGACAATCTATCCCTTTTTTGGGGAACCCCATTTCCCCCCCCCCCGAAGTAATGGGATATTAACGAAATACCTGCGACAATCATAAGTTAAAACATGTAAAAAGAGCTGCAGGGGCTTAAATATCCCACGCCCCCATCTGAACTCCTGAAACATCCTTTTCCCTTTCTGGGGGGAGTCTTCTTCAAGTCCCGGGGGGCCCACATTCCCCCCCCCCAACAAAATCTTTGATCCAATTTCGCCCCCTTCAGCCGGATTAAGGGATTTTTAAAAAGGGGGACAAAAAAGATTTTTCTGTTTGGGGCTAAAAATATCGAAGATGAATCCCTTCCCCCAAGCGGGGTACTTTTCCCGGCAATCCCCATTCTTCCCCTGGCCCTTTTTTAGAGACCTGGGAAGATAATCTAAAATTTGTAGGGAAAGGGCAAACCAAGAATGCGAATCTACCCTTCGGGCCAAAGCAAGGGGGGACCTCTTCCCGGCTTTAAGCCTTTTATCGGGCTGGGTGCGGTAGAACCCGGATTCCTTAAAGGGGGGGGCTTCCAAACTTTGGGGGGGTTTAGACCCTGAAATGGGGCCCCAACCGCAGTTTTGGGCCATGCTTCCGCTCATTTTTACCTCGGGGTATGTGCCCCCCGCGATTCCCAACCCGTCCTAATATATAGGTCATACGCTTCCCAGGTTGGGTTCTGTTTGAAAGTGGGGGGTCCCCTGCACCCCCCTTGCTTGGTAACCCTGATGTCCCGAGCTCTCTCACTCCCCGCGACTCCTTTCGGGGTCAGACACGGTGCCCGGTCTCGACAGGGTCCTCGACCAGGGAATTTTAGGGGGATGATAGCTGGGAGGCGCCCACGGGAACCCCCGAGTTTTTTCAAGGTTTCACTATTACCAGCTGCGCCCTGTATGCTAGAGGGAAACGAACGCTCGTGGTGCATAAACCCCCTTCCCCCTTTTTGGTGGTGCTTGGGGAATACCAGAAAGAAGGGCTTTCCCGGGCCGTATAGGCTTATTCTCGCCTTCGTCCGTGCAACTGCCGTTTTAGCACGGGTTGGGGGAGGAACTCGGACCGTCCCTGAGGGGTGGTCCAAGCCTTCCCCGCTGATCCACAACCTCGTGTCCTCCAGGGCCCCCGAGCTCAAATATAAAAAAGTTTCAAGTGGTATGGTCCAGCACTCCTTTAAACCACTTTTCCCCCTCAATCCCACAGTCTGTTGGGAAAGTGGTAAAGGGGAGGGGGTTTCTTTGACCCACATATGGGGAGCTGCCCTGCCCGCAACCTTTCGGGTCGGGGGGGCCCCGACTTAATCCAACACATCACGGGGGTTGCCCCGGGGGGGCCCCGCCTTGGGGCTGCTGTTTGATATCCCCTTTCCCATTGCCCCTTTCTTAATCACACCTGGGGATGTTTCTGACCCTTCCGCCAAGTGCTCATCCCCCAAATTTCTCTCCACTGCCACCCAACCTACACTGGATCCAAGGGCCTCCCTTTACGCTTGGGGGAGTTCAGATTTTTTGTGCTATAAACCGATATTTGAGTGTGGGGGGACGGATTTCTTTTGGAAACAGAAGCTATTTTGTCCCGCCTAAGGAATCGCCGCAGTGCAGAGGGGGGACCCTTGGAGAGGTTGAAGAACGGGTGGAGGTGTTTGGGGGGCTCCTAGCTCCTCTTTTTTTTTTTTAAGGGGGGCGGGGGGCGCCCGTCGACCAGGGTCTAATGGTACCCTCTTACTTTCGTTTTTTTATGTCCCCCTTTCTTTTGCCCCTTTTCTTTTTTTTCTTTTTTATTTTTATTTTTTCCCTTTTATCTCTAAGCTTGTAAAAGGGCACGTATTGGCTCCCCAGGCAACGGGTCCCCTTACGGGGAATTTTATTGCATCGCCCAGCTTTTTTAAAAGGGCTAGGGTATAAACCCCCCTTCAGGTCTCAAAACCTTCTCTTACATTTGGTTTACCCACGGTTGGGGTGGTCGGGGGGAAAAAAAAAAAAAAAAATTACCTTACCCATTTCCTATTTTATTAACACTGCAACTGAGACTTTCAATAAGGACTTTTTTACTTCTGTTTTTCTATTTAAATAAAGATGTTTGAATTTAAAAAAAAAAAAAAAAAAAAAAAAAAGAAAAATTTTCGTTTTTAAATTCAAGTTAGGAACAATAAGACTGTAAGTTTACTGATTCATATATCTCGCACAGTAACTCTCTTCTCACCCTCTACAATCTTTTCTGCACTTTACACCCCAAAAAAGCCCCTCTAGATTAATTTTCAAATCACTCCCATGACTGAATCTAGGGGAACTACTGGTTGCTCTTTTCTGGGTCTCTTGCAGCATTTGACACGTAGATCCCAAAATTCCCTCATACTGTACTTACTTAGTTCCATTTTGGCCTTAGGACACCGCACCCTTGGGGCCCTCCTACCTCTTTACCCCCTCATTTAGTGTCCCAAATTTTCAGGGTTTTCCCTTGTCCTCTTTCCCCTTGTTTTGTGGTTCCCCAGGGATCGGGTTTTAGTTCCCTTTTCTTTTTTTCTCTATTTAAAACCCCATTTGGAAAAAAGCATAGCAATTTTTGGTATTTGCACCCTCTCTACCTGAAAACTAAATATACACTCTTCCCATAACATCACCCCCGCCCCACAAAACACCATGCTGCCCACGTCTCTAACATCATTCCCTTTTTATCTCAAAAAACCCCTAAAATTTAACTTCTTGTCAACCCCCACCACTACTAACCAACCCCACCCTCCCATTTCGCTACAGTGTGGGCCCACCATAACTCATGGGCCCCCCGCTGTCTTGGGGTTATACTAACCGATCTTCCTCACTTTCTAACCAATCCCTTCCCTGCTTCCTTCACCGCCCAAGAACACTCCAGATTCCTCCTTTTCCTCACTGGGGAAAAAAACTCAAACTTTTTATTTTTGCTCTTATTCTTTCTCGTTTTTACTACTGTAAACTCCCCGCTTATGGGTCTCCCTCTCGAAAACTCTCCCCTCCCCAAACTGTCCTGAATCAGCACCAGCTTGTCTTTCTTTCCATCGCTATACTGACCCCCTACCCTTTCAGCACTGCACGGTTGCTCATTCAGTACAGAATACAGCATAAAACAATAACTCTCACCCAAAAGCTCTCCACAGTCCCCCCCCCCCACCCCACATCCCTCCCCATCCGTCTCCCCCAAATCGCATTTTGAAAGATCTTATAATAAATTCCTTCATCAACTGAACCTCCCATGCCCGTCTCCAAGACGTTGCACATGCTGCACCAGTTTTCTGGAATAATACTACCCCATACGATCAGGCACACTCATAATCCTCATATATTTAAGTGCACCCTGAGAATACATCTTCTTAGCCAGGCCTACTAAGAACCCGAAATGCTTACCCTCTGCTTTTAATCACACACATTCCTGAAACGCCATGCCCTTAACTTTTGCCAATCTATTTCCGCATAAATTGTTGCCGCTTGTGAGCAGGGCCCTAACACCTGTTTTTTTTTTACTATATAACTATGTACTATGCTTTCTTTTTGTCTGGCCAAACTACTCCCTAAGGGGAAATCTGAAAAATATTTGGCTTATAAATAAAATTATAATTACGATACCAAAATTAAATAATAACCATAAAATTAATGGGAAGCTTTTTAGGTTTTTGGCTTAGTAAAGGTACCCCCCCCTACACCCATTTTTGCTTACTCGGGATACAGGATATATTCTGCTATTCCAAAAGGTATCCCCCAACCTGATGGCACTGCAATGTCTACAGGCTGTGCAGCTGACAGCAGAGTATTTCCAGAAAAGAGGAAGTTTAGGAGCAGATGATTTACACGTCCTTCCTCTTTTATTAATCAATTGGCAGATTAGTGAAATAACCCAAACCCAGACCTGTTCTGTCAAAAAATAAAAACATTATTACTGACAATTAGAACTTTTTACAAAACAAATGCTAACTAAAACAGAAAAAATTCTAGCAAACAAATTTCATGGAAAAAAAAACAACATTTATCTGGGGATAAGAGACTTCTCACCTTTCTTCTGTGGCTTTCAACAATTAGTGAGGGGGCTTGCCTTAAGATCTCCCTTTTCCCTTAGGAGTTTTAATTTCGCCGAAAACTTGCTCACTGTACCAGAAATTCCTTTCCAGAGTTTGAAGACTGTGCATGAGCAGCCACTTCTCTATTCACCATAACCACAGAGGAAATTTGAAAAATCCTATTTCCCCTGATAGGAATACTCATTTAAACATCAAACATGTCAGGTATTTTCAGATCATTTCAACATTTTCAGTAGTCACATTAGTAAATTATTGTTCTGATCCTGAGTTACATCCTGTATTATACTCCAGGCCTGCACTCAATATTCTGCTGATGCAGTCACTGTGTGCATACATTACTTATACTGTATTGATCCTGAGTTACAGCCTGTATTATACCCCAGAGCTGCACTCACTATTCTGTGGGTAGAATCACTGTGTACATATATTACATTACTTATCCTGTACTGATCCTTAGTAATAGCCTGTCTTATACTCCAGAGCTGCACTCGCTATTCTGCTGGTGGAGTCACTATGTACATACATTACTTATCCTGTTCTTATACTGAGTTACAGACTGTGTTATACTCCAGAGCTGTTTTCACTATTCTGCAGGTGCAGTCATAGTGTGCATATATTACATTATTTATCCTGTACTGATCCTAAGTTATATCTTGTATTATAATTCAGAGCTGCACTCACTATTCTGATGGCAGAGTCCCTCTGTACATACATTACTTATCGTGTTTTGATAATAAGTTACATCCTATATTACACTCTAGAGCTGCACTCACTATTCTGCTGGTGGAGTCACTGTGTACATACATTACATAACTTATCCTGTACTGATCCTGAGTTACATCCTGTATTATACCCCAGAGCTGCACTCACTATTTTGCTGGTGGCGTCACTGTGTCCATACATTACATTACTTATCCTGTACGGATTCTGAGTTACATCCTGTATTATACTCCTCCAGAGCTGCACTCAATATTCTGTGCAGAAGAAAAAAAAAAACGTTCTTACCAAACCGCATCCACTCCCAATCATTCAGGCTGTCAACACAGCGGCAGAAATCATCCAATATTCTGGGTGAGATGTCAATGATCAGAGGGGATGGACTGATGCTGCTGAGGGAACACGCCATGTTCTTCTTTTTCTGTCTCAATAGCCCCAGATATAACTGTAGAAATGTAAAATTGAAAGTTATACAAAGTAATAGCTAATAATTGAGAATGACAGCAAGGAACCCAGGCTATCAATATGGATTCACACAGTGATTTTCATGGTGTTTTAATTGGTGATTTTAATACTATTTTTTTAAGCTAGATCTCAATCTAATATAAATTAAAATAATCTAAATTAATTAAATCAATCTATATTAAAATAGAAGGTGTGCCACAAGCATTGAGGTTTACTTTCTGGCATTTTGGAATGTTGTTGCTATGCGGTTATTATCTGGCATTTCATTCCATTGGCCTCTCTGTAGGTTTTAAAGAAGACCTGTGACATCTCCTGTCTCTTCTAGTAAATCTGTGTGTTCCCTGTGAAATAACAATTCTGGAACATGTCTTCTTATAGCTTTGTGTCATTCTGGTCCTCTTACTCCTTCTAAAATGTATTACAGAATTAGTCAGCTGGGTGTTACCAGTCTAGTTTTCAAAAGGGGTGTGTCTCTGTGCACCCTGACTCTGTCAGTATTGATTGGACGATGTCAGACTTTGCAGGGACACTCCCCTGATTGGTTATACCTATCTGACCAATTGTTAATGAATTTCCAGGAGGAATAACACGGGAACCAGAATGCCCCAAAATTGTTATTTTATGGGGAACAACTTTACTGAAACACACATCAGGAATGGCCAGTGTCAGACTGGAGTGCCTAGCGCCCACCAGTGCTCTGGGGGCCCACTTGTGGAGTTGACTCAGGGGGCCCACCAGTGGAGATAACTCTGGGGGTCCACCCCACAGCTACTTTACATGCTTTTTATTCTTAGGGTAAGTTCACACGTACAGTATGCGCCGCAATACGCCGGTGTTTTGGGAGTCGCACTGATCAGCGCGTATTCCCATAGTACGGGGGGCCGGCGCGATTGACATACATTACTCGCGGTGCGTAATCGCCACAAATAATTGACATGTCACTTATCTCCCTGCGCGTACGATATCGTATTGTAGCCACGGGGGGACGAGGCATAATCCATAGTTCTCTATGAGAGCTATGGATTACCGTAATTGCGCCGCGCATCTCGCCGCGTACCCTTAATATCTTGCTATTTGCCTCTTTCTTTCTGCTTTTCTGCCTCTCCCAAGGATTTATATGCAGTTATAAAGAAGCTCCAGGTCTGCCATGCTCCGGGGCCCATCGGGGGTTTCCCCAGTGGGCCAGTCCTAGCCTGGAAATGGCCACAGGTACAAAATGATAAAAAAAATAAAACCAGATGACGGTGCTGGTGAGTATGGACAATTATTTGCACATCTCAGAAACCCCCTTTAAACAGGTTTTCCCATCAACCTGTTTCACAGAGCATGCTCTTCACAGTCAGCTTCAGACTCCTACTTTCTGTTTAGGGTATGGTCACACGCCGTAATTGCGAGTTGTATTTTTGGGGCATAATTGCACTGCAATACACCCTCAATGGGAGCTAGGAACACCCGACATGTGAAAACAATTGACTGTGAATTGAATAATAGACACTTTGGGCCCATGTATGAAAACTCTCTAGGTCTAAGACTTTCTTTGTCATCCATAGCAACCAATCAGAACGCCCCTTTAATTGCATATAGTGCTGTGAAAAAAATTAAAAGAGGGCTCTGATTGGTTTCTATGGGCAACAAAGAAAGTCTTAGACCTAGAGAGTTTACATAAATGTGGCCCTTAGGATTCTTTCAAACAGTGCGTTTTTTTTTTTTTAAAGAAATGCACAGCATTAATTGTTGTGCATTTCTGCCCCCAAAAAAAAAAAGCACTAAAATACGCATCAAAAAGCACCGTGTGAAAGCACCCTAACTATAACGATGCAAACCATAATGATCATCCATTATGAGAATTCTTGCTTCTGTGTTGCGACATTTCACATGCTAGCTGTGGCTGCTGCTCTGATAAGCAACCGTAATGGAAATTATTTGCACTAATACAATCAAAGAGGAAGTACACCCAGGGGTGGGAATAGGGCAGTACAGGCAGTACTCCTGTCAGGGGCACTAATCAAAAAGGGGCCCACTGATATGTTAAAAATTAGGAACTAGTAATGGGTGGGGCCTCATTTGATTTGGCTGTATGGGGCCCTGAAACAGTTAATAGATCACTGCTGGCGGCCCTGAGTACACCACAAAGTTATCTGCAATACAGAGTGAGAGCTGTCGAGAAATCTCAGACTATAAAATAAAACAGGCGCTTCTGGTTGGAAGTTAGTGGAGTCCGAGCTATCAGACCTCCTTCAGTAGCATCTTCTGATATGGCATACAATCATTTGAGGGTGGACACCAAAAATAGTTAAAAAAAAAAAACCCTCTTCCAATAGGTTGCAGGCATCGCCATTAGGCTACATTCACACAGAGTAAAATCTTGCAGTGAAATAAGCGTTTATTTTGCGGGGGAAATATGCGCTTTTTACGCTTGTTTTTAATGCGGTTTATGTGTATTTTCTTCCTTTCATGTGTCTGTTGTTACGTTTTAGTGTAAGTTTTTTGTTGCATAGTTTTCATGCATATTTTTAAGTGTTTTTCAGTACACGGAGCTTCATAGTGTTTGATACGTTATGTGTCAAAATACACGTCAACAAAATATATGCGTAATTTGGTGCATTTCTTGCAATCCCCATTGACTTCTCATTGTAAAATGAAGTGCTTATTCCACAAAGAATTTTCATGCACTCAAGTTTTTTGACACATTGTGAAATGCATCAAATGATGTAAAAAAAAAACGCGCAATGTGCAGTAATGGTGCGTATCGCAATAGCAAACAATGGGACACGATGCATAGTTTGATGCGAACAGGGAGTGTAAAAAACATCAATTTTCTGCATCAAAATAAGCAAAAACGTTACTTGAACCCAGCCTGAGGCTGGTTTATGCAGGGCACTTGTTTGGCTTTTGGTGACAGGGGATGCATCATACAGATACGAGTCTTTCCAGTTATGTACTCTTTTAGGCTAGGTTCACACTTGTGTCGCAAGTTCAGTCAGGAATAACATAACAGAAAAAAATGCAGCAACTGTGACACAAAAACAACGAAAACCAGATAGACCACATTTTAGTCATTGGGGTCCGTCAGGCACCGTTTACACCTCTGCGTAGCTCACAGGAGATTGTCTAGACCTCAATAAGAAATGACAGACTATGTTCAAAATTCTATTTGGGGAAGATTACATGTGGGAGAGCAAGTTTATTGCCACAAGTGAAATTGCCCCATTCAGTGAATTTACTCTGCTTGCGAGTCAATAGCATAATAACTGCATATCTGCAGCAGAAATCCAGTAGGAAGCTTCCGATTTTGAAGAGGATTGTCCTACAAGTCCATGTTGGATTTTTCTCTCTCGGATCATTGTCACAGGTCTGTTTAGGTGTTCTGCCTCTGCTCAAAAAATATTTCTACTTACAATTAAGGCTATGTCCACACTGCACATGATTACGATCGTATCTCCGGCGCTTTTCGTTTTTTAAAAGCGCCGGAGATACGATAGTCAGTATGGTGCCATAGACGGCAATAGAAAAGACGAGTTGCTATCTACACAGCTCGTCTTTTCTCTGCCCGTCTTTCGGCAGAGGCGTATTATACAACATGTTGTATAATACGCCGGTGCTTCTCGTCTTCTTGACGTCTTCCCATACAATGCTATTGTATGGGGGGCGTCGGGAAAATGAGAAGCGGCCGTGGCTTTTGCACAAAGCGTGACAAAATCCGCGGTCCTTCATCGGAAAAAGAACGGCCGCTTTAAGGGCCGTTTTTTATATGATGCAGTGTAGACATAGCCTTAAAAAGAGATGTTAAAAACAATCAGGAAATGTACACACTCGGACGTCGCTGTACTCTGCTAACTAAGTTGCATTGGCGGAAAATGGTTCCATTTTCATGGTAGTATCAGGATTGGACCTTCAATGATTGGCAAAAGGTTGCCAATGAGTCATGTTTTCTGCTTCATACAATAGATGGACAGTGACATATCAGGTGAGAAACATTAAAAACAAACACCCTGAAACCATTGCTGGAAAAACACATGATGTCGGTGGCTGTGTTACGGTCTGGGGAACGTTTTTGTGACATTCTCTGTGCCCACTCATCCATGTGGCAAGGGCTCTCAACCGATTTGAGTATGAATTCATCCTTGCAGATCATATACACCCATACATTCTGATTATCTTACTTGGGGCAGATGGGATCTTCCAGCAATACGACATGTCTCATAGCTAGAAATATCTGACATTGGTTGGAAGAGCCGGACCAAGACTTCCAAGTACAACTCTGGCCCTTTAATTCCCCAGATTTGAATCCAATTGAGCATCTGTTGAACCACCTTGATCGTCATGTTCAATCTATGGATCCTTCCCAACGCTCCCTCCAGCAGCTGTGGGATGCAGTCAGCGTGGGTCCAGTTACCTTTGACAACCTGTGACCTTATTGAGTCACTCTCAGCCCATCTAGCTGCTATCCGTGCTGCATACAGCAGTTACTCTAGATACTAGCTAGTGGTCATAATAATGTGACTCTGTGTCGAAAGAGTGACAATGACAATGTTAATGCCTAAAAGAAAAACTAGGAAAACTGAGTGACAAGCAACATTGCTGCTATTAAAGCTTCACTGGGGTTGTTGCTAAGCTTTTCCAGACTTCTGAATAGCAAAACTGCTTACTTATAAAAGACTATGATAAAAGCATGACCTGCAAGTCATATTAGAAAATAGATTTTTTGTGGCGGGTTTGGGTGGCAACCAAGGGCCCCATGTTTAAATCGGGCCCCCTTTTACCCCTGAGTTTCTTTTAAGGGTTTTTTTTCCCTTTGGGGCTTCAATGGAAAATGAACCCTTCCAACACTTGTTTGTATAGTAATACATACATTTTTAGGAACACTGCATGAAATCTACATAACTACAGAAAAACCTGCAATTATCTTGATTTACAGGGTGCCTCTTACTTACCAGATGCTTTCAGGTCCTCAACGTCTGAAAGAGATTTGAAATTTGGAATCTGAAAGGATTGTTAATATCCGGACGGTTCCAGAAGACTCGTCACAGCAGTCCGTCATAGAAAATCCAAGTGATTTGTTATTGTGTCTGCTCCGGGGCCGCCCGCGGGAAAAACTGGTTTATGCAATGGGAGGTGCGTCATTTCAGAGAAAAAAAGCCAAATTTTTCCCAAACCCGCAAAAAAAACCCGGGGAAACCCCCCCTTTTCCCCTCCTTTTAAAAGAGATACCTGCCAGCATACATGTTAGATACTGCAAAAACACATATCTATGCACCAAGAACTTCCCTTTTAGTAACTAGTGTTTTGGGGAAAGGGGGGGGAAAAGTAAGCGGGGGCAAAAGTCATAGAACCCATTTAAGGGCGGGAAGTGAGTGCGGGTTAAACAGCAAAATCTCTAAATTCGGGAAAAGGGGGTGGGGGAGTTTCCAGCGATACAGGAGGGGGGGGCATTTTATTAGAGGACAAGCCTGCTACATTCCCCAAAAATTTTCCCTCCTAAGGGGCCCTTTAAATGTAACTAAAGTTTAAAGGGGGAATTTTCCTTTTGCCTCTCCATAACCTCTCTCCCCCCATACATTTTCTCCCTTTAAAATCTCCAATACCTTTTCCCACCAACCTCTGCTCCTCACAGGACCTTCTCCTCTGCTCTCCTCTTGACAGCTCCTTATAAAACCCCTTACCCAAAATTCCCCCCGGCTTCCCCCTTCTCTGGAAGTCCCCTTCCCCCCAAAACATAAACCCTTCCCCAATTTTTCACTATCCTAAAAAGCAACCTAAAACCCATCTTTTCGGATTGCCAAAAACCCAAACAAAAACCCCTTTTGCTACTGCCCAAACCCCACAAACATGTCTGCCCCTCACCTTCTATCTTTCATCCCTTTTTTAAAGTTTGGGGTAAGCCCTTTGGGGGCCCAGGGTCCCCTCTCCCCTTTTAAACCAGTTTTTTAGCCCTTTTTTTTGTCCCCCCGCTGAACTTGTTTTGTAATCCCCCTCGAATGTACATTCCCCCTGAAAAGAAATGGCGTTTCAAAAATTTAAATTTAAAATAATGTAGCTCCCATCCAGGCACTTTTTTCCTTTTTCTTAGAAACAAAAAGGGTTTTTGATGCTATTGCGTTTTTTTCCGCTTTCAGTTTTTCTAAAATTTTTTTCCCATAAATTGGGTTGGGCCCCTTTTTTTTCTTTTTTTAAAAAACCCTTTTTAAATGACAAAAAAAATCAACCCATCCAGTTTAATACAGTAGTGGAAAATGTATAACAGTGTCTTTAATTTTCTAAAATACAATATTCAAAATTTCCCAAGTAAAACCAATCTTGAAAACCCAACAAAAGCTTAACAGAATTTTACCCTACTCTAACAACAAGAAATAAGTAACCGAATTTTTAAGCCAAAATTCTATATATGGTCTTTTGCCTATTTTCCCCTTGCCCACCTTCACTCGCCACCCATATAACCCAGATAACTTTAAAGGCTGTTCCAACCCCCCACGGCTTAAAAAGGGACCCTATCTCGCCCTAAAATTTTGCCCGGGGTACTGCGCTAAATAAAAGGGCGGATACGTTTCCCCTCATTACGGTAAACCCCAGTTTCAAAACATAATGGGAAGCTTGACATCTTTTAAAAAATATTCTGAAAAACCAAGCAAAAGGTGCACACCCAAAAAGGCAATAGCATATATCCCAACAAATATCAGTGGGACACTAAAGAAATAAATAAAAACCTCAAGGAAATAGGAATATTTTAAAATGCATTACGCTAAGGAAGTTATGAAAACCTGGGACCCCTTAGTTTTTTCATATTTTTTATCAAAGTATTTATTAAGAAACCCCCCCTCCCAAAAAAAGTCAAGGGGGATCCCCCCGAGCAGGTGAGTCCCACACTAAATATTTTCCCCACTAGCGTCAATCCCCGACTGCAACTAAAAAGGGAAAAGGTAGGGAACCAAACAAAAGGATCAACCTGCATGGGTTTTAAAAAAAGGCAAAACTGAGGGGAGCAACCAAGAGATTGCCAAAACTCAAATGAAAATACAAAAAATAATAAGCTGTGCACATCTAAAATATATTCGAAAAAGCAAGCATAGGTGCACACTAAAAAGGCAAAAAGCATATATCTAACAAATATCAGTGGGACAACCCAAAGACAAATTTAAAAACCTCAAGGTAAAATAGGAAAATTGAAAATGCATTACGGGTAAGGGAAAATTTGAAAAAACCCGGGACTCTTATTTTTCAGTAAATTTTATCAAAGTTTTGTATTAAAAACCTTTACCTCCCAAAACGCAAGGGGGTCCCAAGCAGGTGATCCCTACACTAAATATGTTTCCCCCCACTAGGCGTCAAACCAAAAGCAAAATAAAGGGAATGGTAGGAACTAGCAAAATGGGTCAACCTGCACTGGTTAAAAAGGAAAGGGAAAACTTTAGTGCAGAACCAATGAGGGGTTGCCAATCTCAAAAGAACTACAAAACATAATGAAGCTGTGCACATCTAAAATATATTCTGAAAAAACCCAAACATAGGGGGCACACTAAAAAGCAATAACAAAATTAAACCCAACAAATATCATGGCACAACTAAAACTAAGTAAAACCCCAAGGTATATAGGGGAAAATTGAAAAAACCCCTTTCAGCTAAGGAAGATATGAAAAAATGGGGCCTTAGTTTAAAAGTATTTGATCAAAGTATGTAATTTAAGAAAATCACCTCCCAAAAAAGCAAGGGATCCCAAGGGAGGTGATTCCCCACACTAAATATGTTTCCTTCACAAAGGCCCTCAATCCAGGGCTGCAAAAAAAGGGGAAAGGTAGGAACAGCAACTGGTCATCCGCACTGGTTTTAAAAAAAAGGCAGCTGAAAATGCAGCAAAGCCAATGAGAATTTCCAATCTCAAAAAGAACTACAAAACATAATGAAGCTGTGCACATCAAAATATATTCTTTAAAAACGCAAAGCATAGGTGCACCCTAAAAAGGGAATAGCATATATTTTAAAAAAAATCATGGCACACTTTAAAAACTAAGTAAAAAAACCCCAAGGGAAAAAGGAAAATTGAAAAAAAATTACTGCTAAAGGGAAAATATGAAAACCTGGGACTCTTAAATTTTTCAGTTTTTGATCAAAGATTGGGAAAAAAGCCCACCTCCCAAAACGTCAAAGGGGATCCCAAGGGAGGGGAGTTTCCCACACTAAATAAGTTTTCCCCCCCTAGGCGTCAATTTCCCGACTGCAACCCCAGGGGGTGGTAGGAAAAAGCAACTGGAAACATCCTCACTGGGTTTAAAAAAAGGCAGCTGAGTGCCCGCAAACCCAAAGAGAATTTTCCAATCCCCAAAAGAACTACAAAACATAATGAAGCTTTTGCACATCTAAAATATATTCTGAAAAAAACCCCAAACATAGGTGGGACACTAAAAAGGCCCAAAAGGGATATATTTTAACAAAATCATTTGGACACTAAAAAACTAAGTAAAACCTCAAGGGATAAAAGGAATATTAAAAATGCTTTTCTGCCCCAAGGGAAAATATGAAAAACCCGGGGGCTCTTAGTTTTAAAAGGGTTTTTATCAAAATTGTAATAAGCCACCTCCCAAAACTCAAGGGGATTCCCCCGAGCAGGTGAGTCCCTACACAAAAAATGTTTCCTCAAATTAAAGGCGTCAAACCAGACTGAAACTTCAGGGGAAAGGTAGAACTAGCAACTGGCTCATCCTGCACTGGGTTTAAAAAAGGGAGCCGGGGGTGCAGCAAAACCAAAAGAGATTTGCCAATCTTTAAATGAACAACCCAAAAAATAATGAAGCTGGGGCAAAATCTAAAAATAATTTGAAAAACGCAAGGGATATTCACCCCTAAAAAGGCAATAGCAAAAATTTTTAACAAATTTTCAGTGGGCCCCACTAAAGACTAAGTAAAACCTCAAAAGGGATATAGGAAAAATTGAAAAAAAGCATTACCCGCTAAGGGAAGATATGAAAACCCCGGGGCTTTTTTTTACAGTATTTTTATCAAAGATTGTAAAAAAGCTCACCTCCCAAAAATCAAGGGGATCCCCAGAGCAGGCGAGCCCTACACTAAATATGTTTCCTCACTAGGCGTCAACCAGACTGCAACTTCAGGGAATGGTAGGAACTACAACGGAAACATCCTCCCCCAAAAATTTTGGGTTTAAAAAAAGGCAGCGAGTGCCCGCAAGCCCCAAAGAGAAATTTCCCCAAACTCAAATAACTACAAAACAAATGAAGCTGTGCAAATCTAAAATATATTCTGAAAAACGCAAGCATGGGGGCACACTAAAAAGGGAATAGCATATTTTCTAACAAAAAATCAGTGGCACCTAAAGACTAATATAAAACCTCAAGGGATATAGGAAATATTGAAAATTGGGATTAAATGCTAAGGAAGATATGAAAACCTGGAAATCTAGTTTACATATTTTGATCAAAAATTGGGATTTAAAAACTCCCCCTCCCAAAAAAGTCAAGGGGGTCCCGAGCAGGTGAGTCCCTACAAATAAAAAATGTTTCCTCACTAAACGTCAATCCCGACTGCAACTTCAGGGAATGGGGAGGTTTTACTTAGCTTTAGTGTGCCACTGATATTTGTTAGGGAAAAATTCTATTTCCCCTTTTTTGTGTTTCACCTAAAGCTTTCCCTTTTTTAGAATATATTTTAGATTGGGCAAAGCTTCATTATGTTTTGGGAGTTTTATTTGAATTGGCAAACTCAATTTGGGTTGCTGCAAAACCCGCGCCCCCTTTTAACCATGCAGGGTGATCCAGTTTGGGTAGTTCCTAAAAAATTCCCCGAAGTTGCAGTCTGATTGACGCCTAAATGAGGAAACAAAATTTGGGTGGGACCACCTGCCCCTGGGATCCCCTTGAAGTTTTGGGAGGGGAGCTTAATACAAACTTTGTCAAAAACTGTAAACTAAGATCCCAGGGTTTTTATATCTTCCTTATCAGTAATGCATTTTTAAAATTTCCCCCATATACCTTGAGGTTTTACTTAGTCTTTTGTGTGCCCCTGATATTTTTTTAAAATATATTTCTATTGCCTTTTTTAAATGTGCACCCCATGCTTGCGTTTTTCAGAATATTTTTTATTAGATGTGCACCGCTTCATTATGTATTGTATTTTATTTGGGGATTTTGGGAATCTCATTGGCTTGCCCCGCAAAATAGCGCCTCTTTTTTAAACCCGTGCAGGGTGAACCAGTTGCTAGTTCCTACCCTTCCCCTTTAAGTTGCATTTTGGATTGACGCCCCAGTTTAGGAAAAATATTTAGTGTTGGGGCTCACCTGCCCTGGGATCCCCTTTTACGTTTTGGGAGGGAGGCCTTTAAACCCAAACTTTGGGTCAAAAACGTAAAAAATAAGAGGGCCCCGGTTTTCATACTTCCTTAGCAATTTAAAGGGATTTTCAATATTCCTAATACCTTGAGGTTTTACTTAGTCTTTAGTGTGCCACTGAAATTTTTTTAGAAAATATGCTATTGCCTTTTTAGTGTTCAACCTATGCTTGCGTTTTTCAAAAAATATTTTAGATGTGCACAAACTTCATTATGTTTTGTAAATTCATTTTAGAAATTTGGCCCAAACTCATTTGGGTTGCGCACTCAGCTTCCCTTTTTAAAACCCTGCAGGATGATCCCCGTTCTAGTTCCTACCATTCCCTGAAGTTTTCAGTCTGGATTGCCCCCTAGTGAGGGAAAAATATTTTTGTGTAGGGACTCCCCCTGCTCTGGGATCCCCTTTTAAAAGTTTTTTGGGGAGGTGAAACTTAATCAATCTTTGATCAAAAACTGAAACAAAAAGTCCCAGGGTTTTCCCTATCTTCCTTTGCAGTAATGCATTTTTCAATATTTTTTAAAATACCTTAGGATTTACTTTGCCTTTTGTTTTTGCCCCTGATATTTTTTGGTAATTCCCCCACAGTTTTTCATAGAGAAAATATGGATTACGTCTCCCTCCCCCCCCCGCTCGTTTCAATACTGGCCCCAGCGGGGGAAAAAAGTGACCCGTCAAATTTCAGCGAATACACACCGTGAAAAAAGAATGCTCATGGGGGCCCGGGGGGCTTCCTTTCCCCCCCCCCCCACCCACTGCCCGAGCACATGGCGTAATTCGGGCGAATACGTTTCCCCGCAATTTACACCGTGTGAATATAGCCTAAGTCTTATTTTGCAACCTTCCCAAAGAGTACCTCAAAGCTTTACTAAGATATCATTTGGGTATTTTGAAAAGGGAATTTTTCAGAATAATTAAAAAATTTTAATTTTTTTTTTAGACTTTTTTGTAATATGTGAAAATAGAAAAAATAAAATTAAAAGTGTGTTTTCCCATTTTTAAATTAACATATTTTTTTAACAGCAAAAGTGGCACTAAAATAAATTTTGTATTTTTTTACATTTTCCGTCATGACCAGTTATATACATTTGGGGGCAATTGCTATGTTTTTGGGTTTTTTTTTGTCACATCTTTAACCTTTAATTGATAATTTTAAACTGCAAAATTAAAAACAACAACAAAACTTATATCTAATCAACCCTATTATCACTCATGGTGTCCCTGCCTACTTACAGTCCCCAAACCCTTTAAGTGGATCCATGTCAAAAATTTAATCCTGACGGATACTGTGGAGGTGATGAAGCCATTGACTTCTATAGGGCAAACGTAGTCCAGATTGGATTTCGTCGGCCCTATTTTGCAAATGTGTTATTCCACTGAACACAAAACTGTGGTCGACTGCACTTTTGTGTCTGGTGCAATACACCTACTAAATAGGCCTGTCACCCCCACTGGGTATCCGCGGGTTTAATTTTACGTATCCTGATGATACCACAAATGCGGGTAAAACGGTTGTATAGATAAACACTTAGGGTATTTCACATGGTGTATTGCGGCGTGTGCAGGTACGTGGTGCAATACACTTTCATTATTGCTATTGAAAGTACATGCTGGCCAGTGTGTACTTTCAACGTGAGGCAGCTCGTTGCCTTGTATCCCTTCATATTTCTCGCCGCATAAGCGCCCAAAAGAAGTGAAAGGTAACTTCTTTTTACAGGCGTAAATTACACACCCAAAGATACGATCATCAACTCACCGTTATTTTACTAGTAAAATTTTTTCACTAGTAAATTACACGCCAAAATAACCCTTGCAAATACTCCCTGTGAACATGCCCTCAGGATATGTTAACATGGCGTATTTTGGCACATAATTTTGTACATATTTTACACCAAAATAAGTGCCGAAATATGCCCAAAACTATGTACGATACACTTCTCATAGACCACATGTAAAATACGCGCTGTTAATTTACATCAATTCTTTCAGGTGTTTATGTGCCATAAAATAAGAAAACATAGGAGGCAGAAATTTGCCCCGGGTTATTGCGCGTTGTTTTCTCATTGAAATTACGCATTTGTGTGTGTGTATGGCATGCTAGTAGGCGGTGTAAATATTACACTTTGTGAACATCCCCTTAGGCTGGGTTCACACGGCTTATTTGCGGGGCGTAATTGCGCCGGGGGGAGGGGGAGGGGGGGGGAGCGGGGGCCGCGCCTCCCGGCCCATAATTTTCATTACCACGGATTTAAACGCCCCTAGTAAATGACGTCACTTTTTCCCTCCTCTGCGTATTCACCGAGAAAGGGGAGAGGAGACGAACCATATTTTTTTCTATGAAACTGTGGATACCGAAATGACGGGACATATTCCACCATTTTTCCCGCGCACTCCGGCGCTAGTTACGGACTGAAATCTCCCATTTTGAGCCGTGTGAACATGGCCTTACTATAAAATACAGCCATGTCTCTCTCCAGCATCTCACTTGACTTCCTCCCACTTCCTGTCATAGATCTCTATAAGCAGTCTGTAACCTGATCGTGAGATAATATCTATCTTATATTTACATCAGCAAGTATTTCGTTATGGGCAACTTCAGGTTGTTTTTTTTCACATATTTGATCTGCATGTAATGTTAAGGTCAAATTCAATAACAGAGCAACAAGGCAAGTTGATTCCACTTGATACAGTTTTTACTCAGACTGTAGTTTTCTGACCAGTATATTAATTTTCCATTTGAAATCGCTTTATTTGTCTATGATGTGTGCCTTGTAGATCTGCTCATGTTTGGCTTGTTTTTTTGAGGAGCCACCGAGACAAACTTCAGAAAGGGAAAATTTTAATCATTTAGAGTCCATTAAATCAGTATGTAATGAAAAGTTCTGCAACTTTCTGACAAAGTTCAGACATACTTTGGGGGGAAATCCATTAAAGAGGTGTATCCTTCCATCCATCTTCATGGCATATTGATAGGAGATGGGACCTGTACCTATTGTGAGAAGAGACCCCCAAAAGTTCAGAATAGAGAGTAGTCCTCACCTGTGCACTATTCTCCATTCTTTTCCATGGAGGTTTGGAGTGAGCGGTGAATTTGGCTGTAACCAGAATTCCCTTAAAAGAATGGAGAGTCCTGCTCAATCGCGACCTACTCTATTTTTGAAATTGAACTTTTGGGGGATTACAGATACACCCAAAACCTTCGATATGGCATAAAAAGTCTTTGGGTGGGGAAAAACCTTTAAACTTGCTAATAACGGTAAAATTTCAGCTTTATTTGACCACCTTCTGTAATAAATTTATACTAAAAGTGTCAGGGCAAGGAAAGCCATGCCCCCATCCACTAGGCCTCATTCACTTTTTAGAAGGGCAGCGTTGGGTTGGCCACAATTGTTTATGCTATATCTGCTATTGACTATTGGAGGTGGTGCAGTATTCTCCTGATCATCTATATGAGCAGGACCCAACTGTTGAAGTGGAACTGCCCTTTTTCAGGGCGACTATTCCGCTGTCAGAGAAGGTCCAGGGGAGATACTTTTTGGAATAACACCCCTCTTTTTCTATTCCTGTTGGTATTTAAATTGGATTTGAGCACAAATAATAGGGGTAAAAATAGATATTTGTATTTTTAATTAATTAAATAAAAGGTATATTTTAAGGGGGATATTAATATTATGCAGTGATACATGGTGATTTATAATTTCCCAATTGTTTAAATAGTTTTGGCATTTGTCACACAAACACCAAAAAGTTGCCCGGTTTGTGAAAAATCTGAGACTTTTACAAACCAGAATCAAGGCGTATAAAATGTTCCCCTATGCATTTCAGTTCCTCAGCATTTTCAAGATAAAGTTTAAATGTATCAGTCTGAAGACCAGATTGTTTCTCTCACCGAGGATTGGATCCAGGATTTAGGGTGCTTTCCCACAGCACAGTTTTGGTGCGTTTTTTCTCTTGCAGTACTGCACTAAAATTAAATTCTTGGAAAGGTGAGTAATCATTTATTGTGTTTAAATTCTTGCAGATTAAAAATGCAGTAAGGGCTTGTCCCCACAGATGGATTTACAGAAGGTTTTCAGATTTGAAAGTCATTTGGGACCCACAACTTTCTCATATTACACCATCAATGTAGGAGATGATAAAGTCCCTTTAAGAATTCCTATTTCCAAAGCTTTTTTTAAGGTTAAAGGGGTTTTGCCAAGAAGTGAGTTCCTTACCCAACAGGCTGATACTCCCCTCTTGAGGCTTGAAAAAAGGGGTGTTGTGTTTCTGGCTTTAAAATTGCTCCACCTCCCATGCACGCGCCTGATACTCACTCTCTGTAGTTGAGTAAACATTGTTTGGCTAATCCACAGAGGATAACTGCATGGTGCACAAGCTCTACGGGTTTTGTTTCTCCCTCTTATCTGCTCAGGAGAGAAGATAAGCTCTGAGCAGCCAGAGTTTTTTCATTTGTTCACAAACTGATGCAGGGGGGGGAGGTAGGAGGGCTGAGCAGGGAGCGTCTGCATGTTTACTCAGATAATTACATTACAACCAGGGGCTTCTATATACAGCAGACACAGGATCTTTTCTCCCCCGTCCCTTCAAAGCTCATTCATGTTCCCTGCCATCAGATAAGAAGTGCAAACAATGCAAGCGCAGCCAGATCAGCTCCTGGTCGTATCTAATGTAAACAGTCAGGAAACTAAGGCCATGTAAGGAAGGCTGTAGCTCTCACAAGCTTCACTTTTTTTAATTACATATATTTAGAAAGGTGATTAAATACCCATTTTGGAGGATCCCACGTCAACATTAGATCTTGGCAAAACCTCTTTAAATACACATTAAAAGTATGAAATCCTAGAGTGCAACACCCCGGCTGCACCATACACCATCACACAGGATGCTTGGAAATTTCTTTTGTGAAAGGGGATTTCTGCTCTAAGTGCATCACAGACAAACCCAACCCAGACAGAGTGAAGATCCAGGCTTGTTGTAACAGGATTTCTTGGTAGTAACTTGGATTTTATGAACAGTCATGAATGTTGCTTAATACATCATCCATCATGTGTCAAAAAGGCATTGGCAGGTTGCATGACAGGGCCCTTCCATAACTTGTATATACTTATCAGGCAATGATAATACTAGACCAGTGGTGTGAGACCTGTGACTATCAAGTAGCTCTCAAAACCTAGTCCTAGAGCAATGGATGCCATCATATATGGTTGGAAGAAAGTTTACGTAAACTCTTTGGAATTACCTGGATTTCAGCACTGATTACTAATATCTAAGTGACAATCAGACAAACACACTGTTGTTAAACCACTAACACACACAAACGGTTGTACTGCTTAAATCTTTTATTGAGCACATTATGTAAATATCCACCGTGCAGAGAGGAAAGTACACCCACCCCCCCTTGACTTAAAGGTGTGTTCCAGGATTTAAGAAACGTTGTTGGTCCGTCAGGGCATGGTAAAAAGATAAGGGTATGTTCGCTCGGCTTATTTTGGGGTGTATTTCGCTCTAATACAAACGAAATGCGCCCCAATCATTAGGGTAATCCACAGTTCTCATAGAGAACTATGGATCATGCCTCCTCTCCCCGATCGGATTGTATGCGCCGGGAGATAATTGACATTTCATTTGTTCTCGGCGCTTTCGCGCTGCAAGTAATGCTTGTTTATGCCCCCTCCCCCCCGCGTCGCGGGAGTACGCTCCGATCAGCACGATTCCGATTACTGTACGCCCCGCAATTAAGCCGTGTGAACTTACCCTAAAACTCAAACTTGCCTCCCGGATGCTCCCGTTCAGTCCTGGTACCTCTCCCTCCATCCCTGCTGAAGTAGCGAATGGTCATCGGTCATGTGACAGGTGCAACCAATTACAGGCCACATGCATGTTACATTGTGGCCTTTGTGATTGGCTGCATCGGTCATGTGAACAGTGAATGTTCACAGTCACTTCTTGGATGAACGGAGCGGCCGCTGGGACTGAACAGGAGCGTCAAGGAGGTAAGCACAAGTCTTATAGTACCACGACGGCCAACAAGCTTTCTTAACTCCTGGAACAACCCTTTAATGATCTCTAGATCTTATTTTACCATTAGTCATCTCCACTAGATGTTTCCTGTAATTGCAATCAAGATTTACACAATGTTGACCAGGAATTTTGGACAACTGTATGAATATTCACTAATATTTCTGGGATCCCTTGTGTACATAACCCTATTCAGCTTATTGCACAGCAGCTCCATGGGGTTAAGATTAGGATTTCTCTCAAGGTCAAGGACTGCTGCTTCTGCATTCTCTGTAAAATGTATTGATGTCTTGTGGTCATTGTACCCTCAATGACCACAAGGCATCACAAAGTGGCCTCAAACCATATTGCTCAGTTCACCAAGCTTTACATTGGAATAAAAATCAAACTTTTAGCAATAACCAAGTACCCTCAAGTGAATTTGAAAAATATAAGTGTAAATCACGTTTGGATAACACTCCATATGTTATCCGAAGATTAAATAAATGAGCACCGATTTAAAAATTTAACCTATATGCTGAAATTTGTCTTTTATGAAGGATTGAGCCCTGATTTTTAACCCCTTAACGACCACCGTCTTTTGACAGCAGATATTGCAGGTCATTAATCTGCTGCAACATCTTAGATAGAGGAGTTTTGCAGCTCCCAATGCCGCAGCTGTGCTAGGGAAAGAGCTGTATTTAACAGCCCTGTTCCTAGAGCAGTCTCTGCAAGCGTCAGGAAGAGGAGGAAGTCTCCGATCCCCATAGCTTGACCCTTTGATTGCCACGTTAGTGACCGAGGCATAATCAAAGGGCATTCCCCTGCATTGCTCCGTCATTGATTGGGACGCCCGGTGATCTGATGGAGCAGGGGGACATCTGTACAATCAGACCTGGGGAACTTGAATAGCCCAAGGGCTGTCTGTATAACTAACCTAAAGTCAAGACACAGTGTGTGCTGCCCTGACTGCTTCCTGTATGTGTAAAAAAAAAAAAAGTGAAATAGTTATCCCTTCCAGGGATTATTAATAAAAAAAAAAAAAAAAAAAAACGGTAAAAACCAAAATTGTACAAAAAAAAATAAAAATAAATGTTTCATAAAAAATTTTGCCTACATTAAAAAAAATAAAACACTATTGTAATACCCCATACAATTAATCTTCTAAAGTTATTTAAAAATATATTTAAAAAACAAAAATTTTACAAAATTCTGTGAACTCACACTATGCCCCTAAGGGCCAGTTCACACGGCTTATTGCGGGCACGGATTTCGCCCCGCAATTACGCCGGCTGCCGTGCAGCGGGGGGCTGGCAGCTCGCCGGCCCCATAGACATACATTGTTCATGGCGCGTACACGCCGTAAATAATTGACATGTCACTTTCTCCCCCCTCGCCGTATTCGCTGAGCGGGGAGGAGAGACGGAATCCATAGTTCTCTATGTCTGACCATAATGTCTGGCAGCGCAGTACAACCTCTTCTGCATAAAACTGGACCTTAAAAAAGGGTTTTTAAAAAAAAAATTTTTTTTTGAA